>JADWQK010001493.1:0-194964 GCA_017933935.1 Sesamia nonagrioides
TATAGTTGTTTCAACCGTATTGGTTAAAGTACTTAGATTCACGAACAATAATATTGATAAAACTATCTTTGCGGCTGCTAAAAGACCCATACATACAGCATACTGAAAAAACAAAAAAATATATGTAGTTTTAGGCGTCAGTTGCAAACATTAGTGACCGCTGCGAGGTAACAGTTTCCATATAGTGGGTGCCTGAGGAAGGACTGCCCAGGAAGAAGTGGTGCGGCGCCCTAGCCGCATGCAGCAAGGGTTGCATCGGGCCTGCAGGCGGTGAGCAGTGGGCAGCTCGCCGCCCGGTAAGGACCAGGCCCGAGTTGACGGCACGCTGTGTTTCACGCGCGTCTCAAAGGGATGTCAGTACATAGTAACGGGGTCCACGAAGACCGATGCCTCCTGGGTCAGGGTTGCGGGTTGGTTAAAAAAGAAACCGTGGCCCTGGCCGTCGCACAGGCAAGTGAAGAAACACGGGTGGGTTTTAGTCAGTGAAAGTCTGACACGCCCTTCCCTCCGCCTAGAGCGGGAGAAGACATTTGATGATTTTTTAGGGGGATATTTTTTAAGTTTAGCCCGGCTTTGTAGGTATTATTAGAATCAGATAACGATACCTAACAATACTGTCATGGCTCACGGATCGGACAGAGTTTTCTTTACATATTGTATGTTTATGATTATAACTATGTGACGAGAGAAAATTAGCATTATGTAATAAATTTTATACTTACTGTTATTAGCAAGCATTTTGTTTCTGTGATTGTTCCACAGCAACCGGAGAACGAAATCAAAAACACAATAACTCCAAGAGTAATGATAACGTACGGTATGAAATCAAGACTAACTCCCGGTAACTCATCTGTTACTTGTGTTATGTTTTCCAATTGGAAGATCAAAACCACCCCGGCTGCAACCACCAACAAGCCTATGAGCTGAAATAAAAAAATATACAAATTAATGTAGGTATGTAACTATACAATTCATTTTTTAGCCGTTAATATTATCTAGAGGTGTCTCGTCGAATCCAGCTCGGTTGGCAGCGTTCAGGAAGCTACGCTACATACCACCAACCGTCACCATTTAGTCTCAAGACTAAAGTCTTTGACCACTGTGTGTTGCCAGTGATGACTTACGGAACTGAAACGTGATCGCTCACAAATCACAATAGGCCTCATACGAAGGCTCAGAGTCACACAAAGGGCAATGGAAAGCGCTATGCTCGGAGTTTCTCTGCGTGATCGAATCAGAAATGAGGAGTCACCGACATAGCTCTTCGAGCAGTGACGGATTAACCCGTAATCAAATTAAGCAATTGCCTAGGGCATCACGTCTGGGGGGGCACCAGAACAAGCACAAAAAAGTCCATCCTGAGGGCATCACGAATCACGTCCTCACTCTCACGTCACCAAAAACCACACCAAAAAAGTTTCTAGGACTAATTTGAAAATTCGCGCGTTTTAAGTTGACATAGAGTCCGACCTAGAGTCATAACCCCGCACCTGCTTGCCCACTCGCTGCCCGCTAGTGCATTCGGCAATTCGAATGTACCGGAATATGCGGTGCGACTTTGATTCTTTGGGCCGTGGAAGAATTTAGACTCCAGCGGCCCCACGCGCGCTCGTGTTAGAAGAGACACCGGGGTGGTTTTAGTCAGTAAGAGTCTGACAGACCCCGTCGCCTACCCCAGGGCGGCGGACATCCATTGAGCATTTCCACACCGGAAAAAAATTAAATAAAGGTACACGTAACTGTCAACAACTTCGAGAACAGAGTCTCCAATCTTTATAGGAGTCGGTACAACATGGGCGTTAGACATGACTGGTCTTGTCCATGTTCATTTTAAGACCGACTCGCTCGAAGGCTCTACTGAGGTCTTCGAGCATTGTACTCAGGTCCTCCGTGGTCTCAGCCATGGCTAGGATATCATCAGCAAACCGAAGGTGTCATATACTCGCTATTGACATTGATGCCCAGTCCTTTCCAGTCCAGAACCTTGAAGACATCCTCCAATGCAGCGGTGAACAGTTTCGGGGAGATAACATCTCCCTGTCTGACACCACGCTGCAGACGTATTGGTTTCAAGGTCTGGTCCTGTATTCGGACTGACATGGTGGCGTTTTCGTACAAACCCTTCAGCGCTTAATATACCGATAGTCTATTTGGCACCGCTGGAGAGACTGCAGTACAGCCCAGGTTTCGATCAGGTGTATAAAATAATACATGATGATAAAATTGAATCAGCTTTCCCTAATATGGAAACAGATCCCTGCGTATATTTTTATCGCTTATGATTTCAAATTGCTCAGCGGAGCGTCCTTTTACAAAATTAAAAATATTAAAAAAGGACAAAGATGATACAAGAAAGGCTCGATTGTTTATCGATATTAAACATAGAGTCCGATATGATAAAAACATTACACGTTAATACTATCTTGCGTGAATCCAATGCCCGAAAAAGCCGCAAGGCGCATTTCAATAAATAAATAAATTATGCTTCAATTGGTTTTTATTGTTGTCGCGCCTACTCTACTTCTAAGGTACGTTACATCTGGGCACGCCACAATAGCGGCGGTAAGTCCCCTCTTTGAGGAGTGGTTAGAGAGACGCCACGGTGCCCTAACCCTCCGCCTGACGCAGGTCCTCACCGGACACGGTTGTTTCAGGAGGTTCCTGTTCCGTATTAGGCTGGAGGAAACGCCAGGGTGTCACCATTGTGTGGATCGCCATGAGGACACGGTGGAGCATACGGTGGGGGTCTGCCCGGCTTGGGTGGAGCACCGCCGTGTTCTCGTAGCGGCGATCGGTGGCGATCTCTCGCATCCGACCCTGGTCCAAGCCATGGTCCGGGGCGAGAGTACATGGCAGGCCGTCACCTCCTTCTGCGAAGCAGTGATGCTGGCAAAGGAGGAGGCGGAGCGCGTGAGACAGCGGGAATCCCAGCGCCCTCACGCCACTAGCCGCCGCAGGAGACACCCTGGTCGGGAGACCACACCGAACTCCCAGCCACCGTAGGCGCGGGCCTGCGGGCGGTGAGCAGTGGGCAGCTCGCCGCCCAGTAAGGACCAGGCCCGAGTCGACGGCGCGTCGTGTTTCACGTGCACCTCAAAGAGATGTCAGCACATCGTGACGGGGTCTACGAATACCGATGCCTCCTGGGTCAGGGTTGCGGGTTGGTTAAACAAGAAACCGTGGCCGTGGCCATCGCACAGGCAAAAGAAGAAACACGGGTGGGTTTTAGTCAGTAAAAATCTGACACGCCCTTCCGCTCCGCCCAGAGCGGGAGAAGTCATTTGATAATTTCCCATCCCAACAAAAAAAAAAGAAAGAAAAACATCTCTGATGAGATGTTTTTCTTTCTTTTTTTTTTTTTGTGAAACGAATGTTTTTAGGCGGTAAAGGTTTAAAGACAGATTCTAGTTGACCTTGACATACGGATAGGGGGGCCCACAGGCGTGGATTGCTTAGGGCATCAAGTAGTCTTAATCCGTCACTGTCTTCGAGTCGTTAAACTTAAGTGGCAGTGGGCAGGGCACATTGCTCGTAGAACCGATGGCGGATGGGGCAGTAAGGTTCTGTAGTGGCGGCCACGTACTGGAAGACTTAGCGTAGGGAGGCCCCCAACAAGGTGGACCGATGGCCTGGTAAAGGTCGCGGCAAGCCGATGGATGCGGGCAGCACAAGACCGGTCAGCGTGGAAAGCCTTGGGGGAGGTCTTTGTCCAGCAGTGGACATCTATAGGCTGAAGAAGAATATTATCTATAGTCTGTATCTATATCTACATATATCTGCGAAAATGATTCTATTTAGTCCGTCAATCAGATTATAGAAACATATTGGATATGTATATTTTGTTTTATCAAATCAATTAAAAATCACAAATACAGAACGCATCAAAGATCAGGAGAGGGGGCTGGTGAAGTCATTCTTCGCTAAAAAGTGTAATTAGGAGTGACGTCACACGAGTTTTCAACGCACTGTATCTTCTTCATTTTCTGTTTAACTGAAAAAAGAAAAAAATACGTGTCTAGCTGTTTTTGGAAATCTGACTGGCGGACCCTAATTAGTTTTTTTTAGTCAACTACCCCATTGATACAGCTAACTTTTTGTACAATTATGTTAAAGACCTTTATTAAGGTTCTTCTAATTAAACTCTGGCCATGTAATACTAATATTACTATGTCAAAGAAAATCACAACATGACACCTTGTAGGTAATGCTCTGTTGATCAGAGCGCATAATTATAATCTAGAGCTGCCCCCTAATTGGCGAACACATTTTTGTCAAATGATTGCGACTAGTTGGAATCGTTTGGACCAAACGGACAACACACTTGACAAAAATGTGTTCGCCGATTAGGGGGCAGGACAGATATGGTGACGCATTTTTTTTTTATTAGGTAAAAGACGTTGCCCCACACTAGGAATCAATTATCTTTTAGTTAACGGTGCTTTAACTGACAGACGCGCCATTAAACGCCTGTACTGCACACGTCCAACAGGGTCCATACAATTGAAAGTTGCGCTCACGTAATCTCAATTGTGTGGCATATGAGGAAGGGCGATACATTGTTACAGTAAAACCTCGATAAGTAAAACCTCGGTAAGTTAAAAACCTCTATAACTGCAAAAAATAATATGTTCTCTTCCCACCAGAGCCCAAAACCTCGATAACTGAAAATACGGAACCTCTATAACTTAAATAAGCAAGTAATCTCTGTATTGGCCCTCAGGAACTTCAAGAATGTTTCCACGACCTCTATTACATAAAATTGTTTGTCAATGAGTCATTTTGAAAGAGTGTACAAAACAAAAGGTTTCGGTATTTATTTCTTGCATGTGTTTACTAGTTAAATTGTTAACGTAAACAATACATATGTCACCTATTGTTTGTTTCGTCCAAATTCTTTAAAACTTTGCGGCGGTTAGCCTTATGACAACAGCTTACTTGGATCATAAGGTGCATATTACAGAACGTCACTCAAAACTCAAGCTTTACTTAAGTCTCGTTTGAAGCCTTTTGATTGGTTGAAACTAGTTTTAAGTAATGCTTAAACATAGATCTGTAGCGGCTTGGTAACCGCGATGTGCTGAGTTGCATCTTTAGCGAAATAAGGGGACGCGAGCGGCCGGCTCGCCAGTCGCTTACAATACACCGCCCTGCCTCTACATGTACACAGTATATAGCTAGTTATAGTAAAACATTGTGGAACCAAAATTATAAGCATTTATTATAGTGAAGTCACATTTTATTTTATAACCTCAAGTAAATGAAGAACACGCTCAACAGATCAATCCTTGAGTTTCCTTCTGGAATACGGGCCTAAGTTTTTGATCATTGTCCTGGAAACATCACTTTACCTACTGTGTGATAAAACTGGTATAAAATGAGTTCAAAAAGAAAACTAACAACACTCCCATACGCTGATAAATTAAAAGCTATAGGAGCAGAAATGGATTGAAAAGGAAGTTGCGGCTCAGTTTGGGATACATGAGAGTACATTATCAATCATCATTAAAAATGAAGCTGAAATCTTGAAGAAACAAAAATCAGGAGAAAGTCTTCAATGTAAAAGACGAAAAATTGTCGAATTCCCTAATTTAGAACAATTTTAATAATGTCAAAATAGGAACAAGGGTACATACATACATATGAAAATACCTACCTCAATATTAACCTTTCCCTTACATAGACTTTAACTTATCGAGGTTTTACTGTATTTTGTTTTTTTCTTGTACCGTGGAGTTCTGGACAATCAGCCTATAAGTAAAATAAACCGTTTATACAGTATACATATATATAATTTAAAAACGCCCGTCGAATATTGGACTGCTGAGCCTTCTCCCGAAGTCCCAAGCCAGTCTGGACGACGAGCGCACTGGACTATCATAATAATTATCTAGATGTGGTTATGTGAATCTTTGAGGTGTTTCTCTCAAACTACAATTTACCTGTCTTCAAAGCTAGAGTGAATAGGCTCTTACTAAACTAGCGCGCTTTACCATCCACGATTGTATCACTGCTTACCATCAGGCGGTATTGCGGTCCATTAGGCACTAGATTATAATTATTGAAAAAAAAACACTGACTGCCATACTTACAGCAAACACAATGAAAAAAAAAAAAACTTGTGGATTGGCATCTGTGGTTTTAAAAAAAGAAAGCGTAAATACTAACCAGAAATATTAAATTAACACCAAATAAAATAAATTTCACGAGGCACCGACACATTTTTCAGACTGTTTACATACACTGGCTTGCACTAGAACTTGCTTTTAGACACTGTTCATGTTTTAATGTAAAGCGTAGCAGAATTTTCTTCTAAGCTTTTAACAATCCATAATTGCATCAAATGTTTCTGTATCTATGAGTGGACTGATAAGGTGGAACAAAGCGGAGACTATTTATTGCCACTTAGGTCGTATCTCATGTCCCTATAGATTGCAGGGTTTTTTTGCATTATGACGGTTCGTCAACGTGAATTCATAAAATTTTGATTAGATATCAATTTAACACCACAATATACTTTTATATTGTGTTTTCGCTGATAATCTTAACTGTTTTAATCTAATTTTGATAATAATTGTTATATGTCGTTCGTTGTTATGATATTAATTTCATATTGTACTAGTCGCACGATTTTGTGCATTGTTTCTTGCGACCGGGTATGGCACGCTGGCCTTTTGAGTAAGCTTCCAGCGTACGGCATTTCCGCTGGCCTGACTGGCTGGGTAAAAGACTTCCTGACTGAACGGTCCCTCCGAGATGTTGTCGACGGATGCTCATCGGAGCCCATGTCGACCAATGCTGGTGTTCCTCAGGGGTCTCTTCTCTTTGCAACTCTGTTCCTGCTGCATATTAACGATCTGCTGATGCCCAGTATATGTATATGGGTATGGAGATGACAGTACAGTTGTGGAGAGATACCTACCGGAAGCTCGGGCTAGTAAGGAATATCAATCGGGTCCGAAAGAGAAGCTATGGTAGAGCGTACGAGTGCTGCACTACAGGCAGTCTTCGAATGGGGCAAAGCCTATCTTGTAGCATTCAATGCCGCCAAAACACAGGCGTGGCTTTTCACCGCCAAAAGGAGCTTGTTCACCTAAGCTCCTACTTTTCAGAATGTATCCTTGGAGCGCACCGACCGCCTTCAGCTTCTGGGAGCTGAGATTTCCTCGAACCTAAACTTTGGCCGGTTCATTGAGTCCAAGGCCAAGAGGGTTGCCAGGAAATTTGGCGTTATCGCAAAGGTCTGGCGGTACTTAACATCAGGGCAGCTTCTAATGTTGTACAAAGCACAGGTCCGCTCGTGTACTGCAGCCACATTTTGGCTGGTGCTGCGAAATGTCACCTGGCTACTTTGGGTTCAGTGGAGAGGCGTGCGAAGAGGCTGATTGGCGACCCAGATTTAACTTGAAACGGTCTCCAAAGCCTGGAGTACAGGCGTAGAGTAGCCAGCCTTTCGGTCTTCTATAGGAGGCATTCTGGTGAGTGTGCAAGGAAATTGCATGATTAAATTCCTTCATCTCCGTTCCACCATCGGACGACCCGTCGTACGGTGACTTTTCACCCTTACGTTGTTGACACCACTACGATCCGGACGAAGCATTTCGCTTCTTCTTTTATACCGCGTACATCGAGGGACAGGAACAATTTGTCGGCGGCGGTGTTTCCGTCACACTACAATTTGAGTGTCTTCAAGGCTAGCGTGAATAGGCTCATAATAAACTAGCGCGCTTTACCATCAATGATCGCATCACTGCTTACCATCAGGCGGGATTGCGGTCAAGCGCTAGTTTATAATTTATATTTAAAAAAAACTTACCACCTGTGTGTGTACATTACCTATGGATGCAATAAATTGAAATGAATTAACTTATTATTTATAGAGCTATTTCTGCTGCATCTGGTTAGACTGGCAGCTTAGTCGAAAATGTTTGAGTAAAGGTCAGGCTGATTAATTTATAATTTTATAAAAAAAAACCCTACAAAATTACTAAGAAACTACAAAATACACGTACAGTTAGTTTATAATTTTATAACAAAAAACCTATAAAATTTCTAAAAAAACACAAATACACCTATAGCTAGCTCCTATAAAATTACTAAAAAACTACAAAATACCTACACGTATAGTTAGTTTATAATTTTATAACAAAAAACCTATAAAATGTCTAAAAAACTACAAATACACTTATAGCTAAACCCTATAAAATTACTAAAAAACTACAAAATACAAGTATAAGTACCTAGTTAGTTTATGATTTTATAACAAAAAACCTATAAAGTTACTAAAAAAACTACAAAATACACCTATAGCTAAACCCTATAAAATTACTAAAAAACTATAAAATACACCTTTAACTAGTTACTTGTTCCCTTGAAATTCGATAATGAAATGAAAGTTTATTTGTCAGAATATGGATAAGTAGTTATAAAGAGTGTATAAATAATAAAATTATAAAATACAAATAAACCCATTCCCTAGCTTATTAACTTTGTATTAAAAAAAAAATGCTAGCTGTCCTTTTGGCCGACGGATGACGTCACGCAGCTTGTATTGTGACAAGGTTCCATCGCAATATCAACGTGCGAGGCCTATAAGTTTAATTTGTTCAAAGTTATTTCACACGTCTTACTTTTTTTTGTTTTAATTGAATAGACAGCTGTGCTGCACGGAGAGTTTGTTCCGCCACTTCTTCTTCCCTGCGAAAGCACTTGACTAGGAAGTGGCGAAGGGCGGGCGTTTTGCGGGACTGTCTTATGTAATACCTAATGACGATCAAAAAGTGCAGACACTCAGCCTTATTTGAATAAACGACTTTTGATTTTGATTTGATTTTCCAAGACAAAGTGGTCTTAGCTCGGTCACCTAAAATTAACGATTGTATCAGTTCGAACCAAGTTCGAACGTATCGAAGTAATTCTATATGTATCTTTTAATAGCCTCACGTTTCGTATAACAATGTACCTCATCTCATCTTTCGATGTACTGAAAGATAAGGTAAGCCTTTTCTAGCTATTTACATATTTAGGGGAAAAACTAAGTACAGACGACAGTAGATCAACCTACCCGAAACTGTCAAAAATTCCCAATCAACAGTGAGCCTTAATGCTTTAAAGATAAAGTGGGAAAAGTTATAAAGGAATCTGAAAACAAGCAAATCAAAAATGTAGGTACTTGGAAAAGAAATGACAACGCATACTCTTAATATGTTGTTGTTATGATAAAGACGGTTTTTAGTAAGTACGATCAATAGATAATACATTCAGTGATTCATATCCGAGTGAGGAGTCGTCAATATTGCAAAAAGATTTATTAATGTCTTCGTAACATTGTTATTGTCCTTATCACTATCAAAATATTTACATTATAATATTGACTAAGTATGTAGGTACGGACGACAGCAGATCAAGCTACCCCAAACTGTATAATATTCTCAATCAACTTTGAGCCGTAATGCTTTAGAGATAAAGTTGCTAATTGTAGTAGCTAGATGTGTGTTGTCGTCTGTAAGTATATTGGTAGGTACTGTTCTCACTCAAAACTCAAGCATTACTTTTAAACACGTTTCAAGCCATTGGTTTGGTTGAAACTAGTTTTAGGTAATGTTTAAACAGAGATCAATGCTTGAGTTTCCTTCTGGAATACGGACCTTAGACTACAGAGTATAGGTACTTGTTATCCTTACTAATAGGTATTATAAATGGGAAAGTGAGTTTGTTTGTTTGTTCCGCTTTCACGCCGTAACTTCTGAACCGATTGCTTTGAAATTTTGCAGACGTAAAGTTAGAAGTCCGGATTAAATAATAGTGTGGGTACTTTTTATCCCGGAAAAATTTGAGATTCCCGAGGGGATATAAAAAGCGCGATATAACCAAACTTCACACGGGCGAAGCCTCGGGTGGAAAGCTATAACTCGCGCAGTTAAAGAAACGATCTGAAAATGGCGGCGGCTACTTATGGTACGGTTTACAAAACAAGTTTGGTTCTATGGGTCTTTACGCCTTTTTCAAGAAACGTAACATAACCAGTTACTTGGTCGAATAAAAAGAGTTATTTTTGTAGCTAGTTATTTTCATTCGACTACTGTGATTGTTTACATAATTATACCTCCACCAACTATACAGTTACCTACTCACAAAACGAAACTAAATTAAATCATTTTCTTGAGTGTGTTGTTATACAGTTAATTATTTTTTTTAGCTAATATTCTATTATATAATTGTATTATAGTTTGTCAAATATTATATAATTATATTACTAATATTAAATTATTCTTTTAGCTAATAATAGTAAAAATAATATTACTAAGTAAGGAGCAAGGGTACATAAAATACTGGATTTTAAAATTTGCCTTTATTAATTATAAAAATATCTGATAAAATATCTGAGAAAAGGGCTTTATAAACCGCTTGGCCCAGCAATATCTGGATCATCTGAACCTAATGGGTTCAATCCCCTCCATCAATTCGTTATAATCATCCATGGACTGGTCACTTTCACAGTCTTGGTCGTCACATTCGTCACTTTCATCTTCGGTGTCGCTATTCATGCCCACACTGATAATGAAATCCTCTAGTTCACTCTCCCTGCCTACTTCGCGATTCCAGTATGCTTCTTCGACTTTCTTTATGTGATTTATTTGTTTCTTCCATTCGTCTTGTGTAATTGAAGCTATGGCCTCTTTTGTCAAGTCCTCAATTTTATTTTCGTGTTGCTCCACATTTTTATCTGCGACCCGTTGTTTTATTAAATTCCAAACATGTTCTATGGGGTTCAGGTCGCAGTTGTAAGGAGGGAGTCTGAGAACTTCATGGCCATGCTCACGTAGAAGTTCGTCTACCACATACTTTTTTTCGGGGCGATGGTGTTTTAGATGCACGAGCAGCTCTGCTTTAGTCCAGTCTTCTTCGAATGCCACACCGTGCTCGTGCCTCCATTTCTTTATATCCGCTTTGCGGGTTGCAGTCGTTGGCGCTTTATCCAACTGCATGCTGTGGTAAGATGCATTATCCATGACTTGAATGGAGTTTTGAGGCAGATTTGGTATAAGTTTTTCGTTCAAATATTTTGTAAAGTTATTACCATCCATCTCGTCATGGTAGTCGCCTTTTTTTTTTTTTTTTTTGAATAATAATCCTGCACCCTCCACAAACCCATCCTCTGAGCCGGCATGAACCATCACCCACCTTTGTCCAGGACTATCATTTTTTCGATTGCCTTTGTTGGTGGATGACTGCCAGCACTTGCTGACAGTATAATGAGCATGGATCCACGACTCATCCATGTATACAACTTTCTTTTTTTCCGCACCCATGGCATCATTTTGTCGGAGGCGGCGTAAATATTTCCCTCGCCAGGCTTTTATATTATCGCGCTCTATGAGCACCATTCGGTTCTGGCGACATTTTTTAAATCGAAATCCGAGCTTTTCTTTTAAAATCTTTCTTAACGTCGTTTTGGAGCCTGTATAGTTTAAATCAGCTCTTGCTGATGCCATAATCTTGTTCAGCGTAGGTACCTCCTTTCGAACGTCATATATTGAGACCACAATATTTCTAATGGCACATATACTGAAGTTGTCCATGGGGACACGCGTATTTTTTTTTGCCTTTTCTACCTAAGGGTAGAAAAGGCAAAAAAAATACGCGTGTGCTACTCGGCGTACGGATTTTAGTGTTGGTTTGTTCTGCAAGTTTACCTGAAATAATAGTAAAATATTATAATAAAATAGTAATATGATGGCTTTATTTTAAATAGGGTTTTTATGAACTGTGTCACGTAGCAAAATGTAGCAGCAGGCGACATCTCGTGGACTAGGGCTGAACTCGGGTCACATATTTTACATCGAGCCGAGAGATGGCGTTGCGCGAAAGGACGGTCGTTAAGATAATAAATAAATTTAAATAAAGAACGACCGGGTTAAAAAATATAATATAAAAGAAGGACTTAAAATAAAGATATTAAAAAATTAGGAACCAAGTCATGAGTCTGAGTTAAAAATACAAGTCGCGGAACGCACGAGTCTATGGTTCAGGAAAAGACAATTGGGAGCGGTCGGTCGGAACAGGCAGAAGCTTCGAGAAAAGAGAGAACTACCGAAGCTTGCGTGGTGTCGCGAGTTCTTTGGTGGAAATAGCCGGTACCCAAGGCTGGCGTTTGGTGCAATAAGCCCCATGGGGCGGTGCACCTGAAATCTGGCTCATCTCTCTGTGAGTATTCATTTCTGTACCCGGAATATTTTCTCCAGGTGTTTCCGTGATTCTGTAGTATTGAATTAGGTTAAATGTTGTTCTAGATTTGGCTCTATTGGCGGGCCTAGGGTGGGAACCCGTTTTGGGAGGCGTCGCGTTAATTTATCTTTGGTGGCCTTGATTACCATTGGATCAGGCTTGTTGGAGTGGATGTGGCTGAACCCTGATGGTACGGCACATCAAGTTCTCTTTCGACGACGACTAGACAGGTATAAGCTGTCATGATTATTCTGCTCCTGATGTTCCCGAGATACCCAATCCCGCAGGCCGCGTTCAACCGTGCATTAATCTGACAACCGTCAGTTAGTGAAGCCAAGGGTCTTTGTGCCGCAATCTAGGAGTAATCTAGAAGTGTAGTCTAGAAGAGTAATCCAGTAACACAATCTAGAAGTGTTAGTTAGAAGCGTGGACTCCCTGTCCTTGTTTCTGTGTTTTGATGTATCTAGTGATTGAGAGTGGGTTTCCGACAGGTTGCATTTAAGTAGGCTATTGGCTTGATATTGTGTGCATAACCTGAGATACTTTGGTAACGACTGAGCCGTGATCACAACGGTTCACCTCACGAATCCTCATCAAGCGACCCTGAGCTCGCTGAATTGTCTCATGTGGATTCCCTGCCCCACTCCGACCCGAGACGGAGTGAGTCAGGAAATCGGGTAGGTAAGTTAGGAGTTTCGTTTTGTCATATATTTATGACACAGGGTAATTATAAAAATTAATTTGTAATTGTAACCATTTATTGTTTTATTTAATGCTCCTAGCTACCAAGTATTTATTTACATGATTAAATTTACTGTAACTGCCGGGTAAGGGTGGAGAAGACACCCCTTTCTTATTATTAAAGCGTTACAACTGAAACATGCTAAAATATGCTGGACGCCCTTTTATAGCCACGTGGGTACTGTAGTGTCCAGAGATTATTAGGTTAGAAGAATAAATTACTATGATAATGCACCTTGGGTACTGAGTCGCCCAGGCTATCAATATGATGAAAGGTCGATTTTTGTTTGCGTTATCCTAAGTTTATTTAAGTTTTGATGACAATAAGCATGCTATCCGAGTTTCTTGGATACTTTTAGTATCAGTTTATTAGTATTTTTTAGTATGGAAGTTAACTTCCAAGAACTTAACACTTAATAGAAGTTAACTTAACTTTGTTACTAATAACAGCGAAGCAAAAACAAAAAATGTCACATCTGGGTGATATAGATGGTAAACTTAACTGAAAAAACATATTATAGACAGAACAGAGCTAAACATAAACTGATAGTTTATTGGTAATTACCTTCTCTCTTAATTTTCGATATAGTTGACATCGATAAATTAGTCGCCATCGCTGCGCGTGCAGCGCTGTACTTGAGCGGATGGTAGCGCTCCAAGTTCTTCTCTTCTTCAAAGTATTTTATCACGTTGTAAACAATTTCACGCGCATCACTGTGTAGAATCTTTCCACGTTTTCGTGAAGCCATTGTTCAGTCACAAACCAAAATGATAAGATAATAAAATGTCAACGTTAGTATTAAAAACTTAACAAAAATAAATAACAATCAAACGTAACACAAACAAATAACAATTAAACTCAACAAAAATAATAATATCAACAAAATAACAGAGACTTTAGCGGAACGAAAGTAACGATAACTCGGAGTGCGTCAAAGTAGCTTGGAAAGCGAATCCTGACTGATTGTTATTTTTTTGCAGCGCTTACTTCACTGTGTGAGTATAGACAGCGATAGAGAGTGAGCGAGATCGCATGCGAGCGGACGCCATTTACAGATCTTTTCTATAAGTGCGCAAGTTATAGTAATACAGGCTAACAAGGATAGGAACAGTGTTGCAAAAGTCAAAAATAAAAAAACGGTAGATTTTCCAGCCAAAAATCGGGAGAAATCGGGAGGTTTTAAAAAAATAAAATAAATGTATTTTGCGCTCTAATTACTTTATTAAAAAGAAACATACATAGGTACATTTTAAGATTTTTAGGTTCAGTGATCCTCATACCATTTCTTGGTAGAAATTTTTTCGAAAATTTTATTTTCTATAATAAAATTATAACAAGTTTGGTTGTTTTCTGTTATAACTCGTTTGGTGTGTAGGAGACCTATTATCGATTCCGTGGATAGTTTGTTGCGTTGTTTAGTTTTCATTAAGAAAATCTGACAGATTGTAGTAGCTTGATATGCTGTCGTCTGTACCTATAAATAAATAAAATATCTACAAGAAAGCAGAATTTAATGTCATTGTAAATACCTAATAAAAGCCACTCACTTATTATGTACACGATGACTAAGTGCACATTTATTCATTATTCCGCTATTTGCGGTCACCCTACATACAAACCAAAAAACTTACATAAAGAATGATATTTTCCAGGGTATGACTGACTGTTGCAGCCATTAATGGTTCCCTTTTTCACCATCCTTTTATGATCGAAATTGTTGGTTTTAAACAAATTTACGAAAAATAAATACGGGTAACACTTAGAAAAAGACAAGGGGCTACTGGGACGCTCTCACCCTCGGACTGTGTTCTCTTCAAATTCGGTTTTATTTCCGATCGAGCTTATTGTTCTTGCAATAGTCTTCTTTTAAATAAGAGAGCTATGCAAGTTCACATTCTAGTTTAGGTATAATTTTCTTGAATCAGAGCAAGTATTAATCAGAATAGTCAATTTCGTCGTGTTCCGGCATGATGTCTGGTGAAGCCGTATGGTGGATGGGTCTGAGCAGTTGTGTTGCGATGTGTGCCGGGTACGATGTGCCTAATGTTGTTGTGTCGGGAGTTTGGTCGTGGAGGGTCTACAGAACATCCTCTGGAGCAGCATCGTTGGTCGTGTTGTTGGGTTGAACCAATGAGATTTAAGATAAATAGAGAGGGCATGTGTCAAAATGGCATAGAAAAACTGTGATCCCATGGCTCACTTCCGCCATCTAGTACAATATAGCAAAATTAGATCGACAATTGGAGACATCTCGACAATAGTAAAAATGAAATAAGTTTAAATCAAATATATTCAGCTATTGCCCGGTGGGTGGCCAGTGTGGTCTATGTTGCCAGATCCGATTTAACACCCGAGTATAGTTCAAATCGGCTAAATAAATATTGAAAAGTAAATAAATTAAGTGAAACTTGTCTTGTATAAACATCAAAAACTGTTTTAGAATTTTATTCGCTACTATTCATTTTCCGTGACACCGTCTATTGGCTTTTAGATGTGTTATGCTTACGAATTATTATAACACTCAGTTTATCGCGATTTTTTAGTATAATAGACGTTTTAGGCCATAAAGCGCATTTTGTTTTGCAATTTTCGTTTGTATGTCGTTTTTAGCAAAATTATCCTTTTTACACGTTTGTTTGCAAATATTTTTAAATGGCAATGCAAAAAACTGTGGTAGGGTTTGTATCATTTCGATACAAAGTTATCGATAATATTCAAAGAAGTTACTACGACGATGTTTTTTTCTTCAAACAAAAAATTAGGAAGCAGAAAAATTATAGATAATTTTGAGTTTATAAGTTTCTTATTTATATAATTCTTTTAATATAATAGGCGTTAAAGGTTAAAATTATCGATTAGTACTGAAAATCTAAATAATTGCTTATTTTTTAATTTTTAACTAAGTAGTTCATTTATAATCAACATATAGGAAGGTCGTTTATGCTTTTGCGGTAGAACTCTGAGGATCTAGACTGCACAAACTGTGTGAAAGCAGAACTGCCTCCTGGGAAGAAAACTTCTTATCATGTAGATAATTGTCCAAATCACGACAAAAATGGTAGTCTGCTGGAGCAAGACCTTTACCAGACAATGGTACGCCATTATCTTTAAAAACGGCAAAAAAATCACGGTTATTGTATGGGAGCCCGCCTTCATTATTTACTTGTAATTTGAATATACAGTATGTTAACTAACAGAGGGCGTTCCCGTTAACCCGAAATAGTATAGCATACATACATGCTAAAAAAATATTTCCATTCGAAAACAAAATGTTTTAAAATTTTTTCTAACATGAAAATATTCAATAAAAATTTTAAATTGACATGTAAAAGAAACACACTGTACACGCGAACATGAAAGACGGCAACGTCGCAATTTATTTATACATGACGACTACTATTTTGATTTAAAACAGGAGGTTTCAAATTTATTTCCAATTAGAATTTTTTTTATTCGGATTTTTTTATGCTTATTTTTCTATACTGATATTTTTATTTTAATCTATTAATGATATATATTAACGAGTTTAAGGGAACGCCCTCTGTTATTTAACATACTGTATAACCAAATATTCTGTGAACATTTTAAGCGTCTATCTGTTTCCGTTATTAATATGGAGCAAAAACGGCAAACATCACGTTTGTTGTATGGGCCCCCCTTAAATTAAAGGGCTTAAGGAGGCTCCCTTAAATATTTTATTATTTTTATTCTTAGTACTTCTTGTTACAGCGGCAACAGAAATACTAACACAATCTCTGGAAATTTCAACTGTCTCGCTATTACGGTTTATGAGATATAACCTGGTGACAGACGGACAGACGAACAGTGAAGTCTCATGAATAGGGTTCGTTTTACCTTTTAGGTACGGAATCCTAAAAATCACAAAGTAGCTCGCAATCATTGTACTACATACAATCAGTGACGGATTAACCCGTAATCAAATTAAGCAATTGCCTAGGGCATCACGTCTGGGGGGGCACCAGAACAAACACAAAAAAGTCCATCCTGAGGGCATCACGAATCACGTCCTCACTCTCACGTCACCAAAAACCACAACAAAAAAGTTCCTAGGACTAATTTGAATATTCGCGCGTTTTAAGTTGACATAGAGTCCGACCTAGAGTCATAACCCCGCACCCGCTTGCCCACTCGCTGCCCGCTAGTGCATTCGGCAATTCGAATGTACCGGAATATGCGGTGCGACTTTGATTCTTTGGGCCGTGGAAGAATTTAGACTCCCGCGGCCCCACGCGCGCTCGTGGTAGAAGAGACACCGGGGTGGTTTTAGTCAGTAAGAGTCTGACAGACCCCGTCGCCTACCCCAGGGCGGCGGACATCCATTGAGGATTTCCACACCGTAAAAAAAATAAAGGTACACGTAACTGTCAACAACTTCGAGAACAGAGTCTCCAATCTTTATAGGAGTCGGTACAACATGGGCGTTAGACATGACTGGTCTTGTCCATGTTCATTTTAAGACCGACTCGCTCGAAGGCTCTACTGAGGTCTTCGAGCATTGTACTCAGGTCCTCCGTGGTCTCAGCCATGGCTACGATATCATCAGCAAACCGAAGGTGTGTCATATACTCGCTATTGAGGTTGATGCCCAGTCCTTTCCAGTCCAGAACCTTGAAGACATCCTCCATGCAGCGGTGAACAGTTTCGGGGAGATAACATCTCCCTGTCTGACACCACGCTGCAGAGGTATTGGTTTCGAGGTCTGGTCCTGTATTCGGACTGACATGGTGGCGTTTTCGTACAAACCCTTCAGCGCTTAATATACCGATAGTCTATTTGGCACCGCTGAAGAGACTGCAGTACAGCCCAGGTCTCGATCAGGTGTATAAAATAATACATGATGATAAAATTGAATCAGCTTTCCCTAATATGGAAACAGATCCCTGCGTATATTTTTATCGCTTATGATTTCAAATTGCTCAGCGGAGCGTTCTTTTACAAAATTAAAATTATTAAAAAGGACAAAGATGATACAAGAAAGGCTCGATTGTTTATCGATATTATACATAGAGTCCGATATGATAAAAACATTACACGTTAATACTATCTTGCGTGAATCCAATGCCCGAAAAAGCCGCAAGGCGCATTTCAATAAATAAATAAATTATGCTTCAATTGGTTTTTATTGTTGTCGCGCCTACTCTACTTCTAAGGTACGTTACATCTGGGCACGCCACAATAGCGGCGGTAAGTCCCCTCTTTTAGGAGTGGCTAGAGAGACGCCACAGTGCCCTAACCTTCCGCCTGACGCAGGTCCTCACCGGACACGGTTGTTTCAGGAGGTTCCTGTTCCGTATTAGGCGGGAGGAAACGCCAGGGTGTCACCATTGTGTGGATCGCCATGAGGACACGGTGGGGCATACGGTGGAGGTCTGCCCGGCTTGGGTGGAGCACCGCCGTGTTCTCGTAGCGGCGATCGGTGGCGATCTCTCGCATCCGACCCTGGTCCAAGCCATGGTCCGGAGCGAGAGTACATGGCAGGCCGTCACCTCCTTCTGCGAAGCAGTGATGCAAAGGAGGAGGCGGAGCGCGTGAGACAGCGGGAATCCCAGCGCCCTCACGCCACTAGCTGCCGCAGGAGACGCTCTGGTCGGGAGACCACACCGAACTCCCAGCCACCGTAGGCGCGGGCCTGCGGGCGGTGAGCATTGGGCAGCTCGCCGACCAGTAAGGACCAGGCCCGAGTCGACGGCGCGTTGTAATTCACGCGCGCCTCAAAGAGATGTCAGCACATCGTGACGGGGTCTACGAAGACCGATGCCTCCTGGGTCAGGGTTGCGGGTTGGTTAAACAAGAAACCGTGGCCGTGGCCATCGCACAGGCAAAAGAAGAAACACGGGTGGGTTTTAGTCAGTAAAAATCTGACACGCCCTTCCGCTCCGCCCAGAGCGGGAGAGTTCATTTGATGATTGCCCATCCCAACAAAAAAAAAAAGAAAGAAAAACATCTCATCATCTTATTTTACAAAAAACGAATGTTTTTAGGCGGTAAAGGTTTAAAGACAGATTCTAGTTGACCTTGACATACGGATAGGGGGCCCACAGGCGTGGATTGCTTAGGGCATCAAGTAGTCTTAATCCGTCACTGCATACAATATGTAAAGAAAACCCTGTCCGATCCGTGAAGGTATTGTCAGGTATCGATAACTGATTCTACTATCGCCTACGAAGACAGTAAAACTTAAAAAAAAAAAAAATATTATTTCGCAAAAAGAGGTAACTTAATACATGTGCGGTATGCAACCCCTTCCGCCGTCCGCGGGCGGCGGGGGGCAGGGCACGCGGCACCTGTGACGTGGCCGCGTCGCTATTCGTTTATAATAATACCGGTGTTGTCACTTTTTTAAAAATTACCAAATTTCGGGGAAATTGGAATTACTTCCCAGGAAAAAAGGATTATTTCAAAATTCATTAGTATTGTTACTATGACGATTATGTAAAATTTTATGTTATATTTGGTTAAGTGTTTACCTAACCTTTATTATCCTTATGCGTCGGACAGGGTTTTCTTTACATATTGTATACGTACCTACATATTTTATTAATATATTTCATTATAAATAAGTTATGTAATTTGTGTGTGTGTTGTTTACTTAACAGTAAATTTTATCCCAATTTTTACGGTTAAGTGGAAAAGACAAATGAATAACTTACTATTTCATTTCTAATACAAGGTACCGATTCTTTTTTTTAAATTTGATCGACAAGTCTTTCCAAGTAGATATCTTCTCTTTTAAAATGCATTGAGCATAATTTCGACGAAGCAGATGGAACGACGGTCTATCTGGACAAATCGCATCACACATTATTTTTATTCGGAAACCTTTAATAACAAAAACCTAGGTAAATGAATAGTAATTGTTCATTCAATTTTGTTTATTAATATGAAATGATTATGTTTAATTAGAGTTAATAATAAACTTGAAATATAGCAATATTTTAATAATAGTTTATTTAGCTATATTAGATTATATTTGAAATGTCAATAAAATGTAACAAAATGTTTTCAACAAGTATTATCGATAACTAAATCGATAAACAACATTACTACATCTCTACAAGAAAATAGTAAAACTACTCAACAATAGAGGGCGCTTATTACAATAACGGAAAAGTTTCTAGAACAATTTAAGAATTTATTTAAATTTGAAATACAGACGAAATATAAATAATTCATAGAAAAACATTTCGAAGTTAGGTCCAGTCGTTTTACCATAACGAGATGTACAGTAATACAAAGCGCAACATTGCATATTTCCTTAGAAAATGTTTATTTTTGGTGGACACAAATTACGTCTTGACGCGCAGACTAGACTGAGCGACTTTTGACCAAGTCGGCACAAGTATTGGATTACGATTTTGTTCGTGATGTCCTGTCTATTGTAAATATAATTTTAATGTCTTTGGGTTAAACATTGCATCACCTCGCTCAACTGCCGTCTTCCTTCCTATTCACTCAGTTTTTTTGAGTGAATAGGCTTAATAAGCTAGTGCGCTTTACCATCAACGATTGCATCACTGCTTACCATCAGGCGGGATTGCAGTTAAGCACTAGTTTATAACTATTAAAAAAAAAACTATTAAAAACCGTTCATTCTATTAAATAAAAATAATCTCTATTCTCTTTAATAATAATTGTTTGCTTTGGCAAACAATTATTAATAATTATTATTTCAATTACTATTAATAAAGAAGTATAATTATCTATAAATCGACCTTTTTGAAAAATAGCTCTGGAATTAAAGAGAACAGGTCGACACAGCCTATGTCACTGAAATCGTTATGAATTCAACAGTTTTATGGTGGAATCTATTGTAGGGTTATCTACTTTTTCCCAGTTTTTGGTACCAAAGTCGTTATATCAATAAAATAAATGCATATTTTTCCAAATTTATTGTTTTATTTACATAATAACACATTATTGTAAAATAATCAAGTAAAAGAACAGATATTATTTCTATACATATTCTGCATCTGCACCCGTACATCGAACAAAAAAAAGGGTATGTTTACACATTTATTCTGGAAACTCTGTAAGCCAAGTAGCTGTTTATTATAATTTATTACATAGCTTGGTACACAATCTTATCGCAGACAAAGTGCTAGCTGTTAGAATTGCTTAACTTACGAACTATGAGTCTCACAACACTTTAAAAAGAGCTCTAAGAAAGCACTTTTTTCAAAGGGTTGTCTCGGCATTGGTCCAAAAATGTTTAATAAAGTACCAAAAACTTTTAAAAAGTATGAAAGTATGATTAACATAAATCGTTTTAAATCACAACTAAAGGAATTATTGCTTGACAAAGCTTACTATTCCATCAATGAGTTTTTAGATGATAATAGTATAAAATAAAGAAATGTTCTATTGTAAATTTATTATTTAATTACTAATATTGTTTTTAAATAATTTGTACGCCTTGTAAGGCAAAACAATGATACACACAATTTTTTATACCATGTACCATATTACCTATGCTTCACAAATAAAATACTTTGACCCTTTCATAATTTTTATCACACAGCAAGTACTATTGCATTTATTTAAATTCTGTTTTTGCAATCCACATGGTGACGATATTTACTAATGGAAAAACACAACACAAGGGCATGCTGCCTAGTAAAAACATTAACAATATCAATCATCATTAATTTCAGTACAAGAATTCCAAAGACACAGTATAATTATTACATAACCAGTAGGTCACATCTGAACAACAATAAAAAAATCACGAAAATGAAGCAATTTTCAGACAGGTTTCGGATTATTTTTTTTTAATATAAAAAGATAGTTTATTAAACAACATTAAAAATATGTTAAAAAAAATGTTCTACGCACATCACATTATTAGATGAACATCCTACAATTCGCCAACGAAGCGAACAAAGGTCCCGTACAAAAATATATAGATACATACAAAGAAATAAATATTTATAAATAAATAAATTACTGATGAAGGATAACGAAACAGCGGTTCAAGCACATAGGCTTGTTGCAACCAACACAGTATGTATGCACCAGTTTACGGCAATCCATGTTGGTGCACTTCCGCCGCTGGCGTTGGCGTTTTGACTTAGCTCCAAATGGATACTCAGCCAAGTGGTGGGAGCGCACGTCGTGGATTGCCGTATTCTGGTGCATACTCGGTGTGGTTGCAGACTGCAAAGTGGGGAGAGATGAGAAATGTTTAGAAAGCAGGGCTTTTACTAGACACATACGGAAATTTCTATGACTTAAAGAACGTGTAGAAGAAGTAGGAGTAGAAGTAGAAGAAACTGAACGACAGTGAATAATAAAAGAATTCAGAACAGAGACGTTTAGTAGTCTCCGGAATAGTTTTTTGTACCAGACCCTTGTTCGTTTCCGCTCGATAGGGTACATGGCCAACATCTGATCTTTTTTGTCCACCCCACCCATCATGAGATTGTAATCATTTATCAAGATGGGTTTGGTGGACAAATTCCGAGCTTGAGAGACGCCGTTGCCATGATATGTCGAGATCATAGCGACCCTATTGTTGTCCCTCCATACCATGACATCAACGTCTCCCGAGGTGAGACCAGTGATCTGATCTTTGGCCATGTTCTCCATGGTCAGACTGTTCAGGGCCTCCGGAACAAACTTACGATTGGTCCGCAGGGTTCCTACACAGTCAAAGCCCAACACCTTCAGGCGTCGAGCAAGGCATGGCGAATTATAAAAATTATCCATCCACAACGTGTGACCCTTGCCCTCAAGACCTTTTGTAAGCCTTAGGACAATTGCCGGCGTGGATTCATTCATTGGGTCTTCATACTGCTGCGGTGGACACCTTTGAGACTTACCGCTAGCGTGAACCTCAAACCGCCATAGGTAGCCGGTTTGAGATTCACAAATCTCGTAAGTCTTGATCCCCACCCTAGCAGCTTTATTGGGGATCAATTGGCTGATGTCCAACCAACCTTTCCACTGCAGAAGACTTTCGTCCAAGGCAATGTTTTGCCCCAGGCGATAAAGTGACTGGAATTTGTTGTTCAGATGTGACAACAATGGCTGCACCTTAAAAAGTTTTGCCTCGGAGCCTCCCAGATTTTGCTCACACATGTCATGGTTGTTTACGAAGTGTAAACACTTACTAAGCAACATAAAACGTTGCCCAGACATGTGTGCACTAAATCCGGGTGTAAAGAATACGTCAGGAGATGAATTCCAGTATTCATCAATGCGTGACTTGATCACAACCCCCATCGCAATAACCACACCGAAGTAGACGTATAGCTCGTCCGCAGAAGTATTTCGCCACATTCGTATGCGGCTATTGGGAAGGAGGGTACCTCCATCGAGCATACGGGATTTCAGCTGCTGAGCGTATCTATTGGTCTCCGTGGCAATGTACTCCATAAATTGCCGATCCCATATGTTAACGAAAATCTCATATGGGTCGACACATGGAGCTGTCGGACCTACATTGTTGTGCGAAAACATTTCCCGTCTCGATTTAGGTGGAATCGGAACATTCGGAAACGGTTTCCAATCAAATTCATACAAACCCCAAGGCCGGTCCGTCGCGGTTGGGGGAACAGAAGGGATGTTGGCGTCCACGGAGCTGGCTGCAGGCTGGAGTTCGGCTGCAGGCTGGTCGTCGGCATCATTAATGTCCAAGGGCGTTTCCCAGAAGCTTCTCTGCGCCCTTGGAATGAGTGACGGAAATACGTCATCTTCGTCGCTCGCATCAGAGTCTGGTTCGCTTCCTGTGTAACAATAGGTAGGTAAAACATCTGGCGGGAATTGAAAGTTTGCCCCTTACCCTGTCCCGAGCTAAAATCAACAGTATTTACCATAAAAGAGCTGATCATCTATCTGCTCATCTCGCAGACTCCGGCGAGGACGAAGCATTGATGATGCCGATTCACATTCCAAAAACCTGAAAAAATGTTGCATGTGGGACATGGTGTTTAAAATAAATACAAATAAAAAAAAAAAGATTAATATAAAAGTCATTAAGATACTTACAACGACGGCGAGGGTACCGGTGATACGTCCTCTATCTGACGTGGTGGTGGACTGGGTAGAGGGACCTCCTCTACCCTACCCTCAGCCATCTGAGGTGGTGATGGGCTGGGTAGAGGGACCACCTCTACCCTAACCTCAGCCATCTGAGGTGGTGATGGGCTGGGTAGAGGGACCTCCTCTACCCTAACCTCATCCATTTGAGGTGGTGATGGGCTGGGTAAAGGGACCACCTCTACCCTAACCTCAGTCTTCTGAGGTGGTGGTGGGCTGGATGGACGGACCTCCTCCACCACAACCTGTGGCGCCATCTGAAGTGGATCGATTGGTGCAGGAGCAGCTCTGAAAACAGCATTTATTTAAAATTATTCTTGCCAATAGGGATGTATCCAAGGTATGAAAATCAAAAAAATAATTAGTCCGTTTTATAGATAAACTAGCTTTCCGCCCGCGGCTTCGCCCGCGTGGAGTTCGGCTATATCGCGCTTTTTAGATTTCCCTCGGGAACATCAATTTTTTCCGGGATAAAAGGTAGCCTATGTTCTTTCTCAGGGTCTAAAGATTGTCTGTGCCAAATTTCATTAAAATCGGTTGAGCGGTTTAAGCGGGAAAGCGTAACAGACAGACAGACAGACAGACAGACAGAGTTACTTTCGCATTTATAATATTGTTACGGGCTAGGGGTACTTAAACGCCGGTTAAGGGTTACGAAGTTTATTAGCAACGAAGGTACAGTCGATCGTAGGCAATGACAAGTAGAACGTGGCTGATGTTGTACCGAAGTCTTTCCTTATGTCCACGAAGTCCGTGTTGTAAACACACAATGACGCTATAGATGTTACCTCACGTAGTACTCGAAGTTCTCGTTATAATTGTCGCAGTAGGTCTTCTTTAAGATCGCTTCTTAACTGTCGCTGTTTTCGTATCGCTAGTCGAGTGTAGACTGACTGTGTGCCGGCGTCGCGACGCCTTATATAGCCCAGCTGATCGAACATTCTAGATTCCTCTAGACGTAATAATAATAGCACATAACTTCGAGGTCACTCGGAAGTACCTACGGTAATTCCCGGAAACGGGTTTCTAGAAATTTCGATGTCAACACTTTGTTGACAAAACTGTTGAGACCTGTACCATTCGATAGGCCGTCCTAAGTCTAGCAAGGCGTTTTATTATTATACCTAGAAAATGTCTAGATCTGGCGAAATAGGGCTCAAAAGTGACACACTGCATGTCACGCGATATTGAACCTTATGCCATCGACATAAGGTCCATTCGTAACATTGCCCCCTTATTAGTCATGCTCGTCCCGAGCATGATTTGATCCATAATAGCGAGCTAGGCGGTCTACGTGTACGACTTTCAGCTTCCCTCTAGGTCCTTTCTTAATCCGGTAGGTGACATCGTTTATTCTGGCTACTATCGTGTACGGACCCTCCCATTTGGCTTGGAACTTTGGACTCTTCCCTTTTCTTCTAATGGGATTATGTAACCATACCAAAGTTCCCTCTTCAAATCCGGGCACGTTAGCTTTGCGGTCGTATCGGATCTTCATCTTCTCACTGGTTTTCAGACCATTCTCTCTCACTAGCTCATGTATTCCATCTAATTTACGCCGCAGGTCGGCCACATAGTCGACGGCTAGGATAGGAGCATCGGGAGGTGTTCCGGTTAGTGCATCTATGGGTCTAATTTCTCGGCCGAAGTTGACTTTCGCCGGTGTGCAGTTTGTGCTATCATGTGTTGCAGAGCGGTATGACATTAAGAAGAGTGGAATGTATTGGTCCCAATCCCTTTGATGTTCTTCCACTACTTTGGCCAAATGATTCTCCAACGTCTGATTGAATCTTTCGACCATTCCATCTGACTGTGGGTGATATGGTGTTGTATGAGTCTTGTGTATCCCGAGCAGTTGGCAAACCTCTTGAAATAGTGAAGACTCGAAGTTTCTACCCTGGTCAGAGTGTAACTCCAAAGGGATGCCAAATCGACAGAACACCTCGTGAACTAGCTTTTTGGCGACTGTATGAGCTTCTTGGTTGGGCACTGCAAAAGCTTCTGGCCATTTGCTGAAATAGTCTTGCATGACGATGATATACCTATTCCCTTCTTCAGTAACAGGAATGGCCCAGCTATATCGACAGCAACTCTTTCCCATGGTGCACCAACATTGTACACTTTCAGCCGACCTCTGGCCCTCGTTTGCGGTCCCTTTACTGAGGAGCAGGCTACACATTTTCTACACCAGTCCTCTACGTCTTCGCGGCAATGCACCCAACAGAATCTTTTTCTCACCTTCTCCAGGGTTTTCTTTACTCCTAGATGTCCTCCGGATACTCCGTCGTGCACCTGTCGTAGCACTGACGCGACCTTATCACAGGGGACAACTATCTGTAAGGTGACCTCCTGTCCACTGGGTGATTCCCATTTCCTCTTGAGAACTCCATTATCAATTATCAGGCTGTCCCATTGAGCCCAGTAACTTTTCGCTGTTGGGCTGAGCGCTGATATCTCACTCCAAGTGGGCCTTTGGCCACGTTTCCTCCATTCGATTACTGTCTTCAGGTCACTGTCTTCCTTTTGTGCGTCTTCCAATGATTGATTGTCCCAGTCTCCGTCCAAAGCGTTCACCTGAATAATCCTTACGTTCTCTTTCTTTTCCTGTTTGGCACAATGTCGGCAAGATTCTTCGCAAGGTCGTCTAGACAAAGCATCAGCATTATTGTGTGACTTGCCTTTCCGATGTTCAGTGACAAAGTCACATTCTTGCAGCTGCTCTATCCACCTTGCTACTTGTCCTTCTGGGTCTTTGAACTGGAGGAGCCACTGTAAGGCAGCGTGATCGGTACGAAGTGTAAACCGCCTCCCAATCAAATATTTCTTGAAGTGTTGTAAGGTCTTAACAACGGCTAGAAGTTCTCGGCGGGTAACACAATAATTTCTTTCTGGCTTGGAAAGGCATTTGCTGAAATATGCGATAACGACCTGCCTATCTCCTTGTGTTTGAGAGAGAACTCCTCCAACACCCACATTGCTGGCATCTGTGTCTACCAAAAATCGGCCTTCCCTACTAGGGTAACCTAGTACAGGAGCCTCACACAAGTGAGTTTTCAGTAGAGCAAATGCCTGTTCGCAGTCAGAGTTCCATTCAAATAGACACTTTTCCTCTGTTAAACGATGCAACGGTTTCGCTAACTCGGAGAAGTTCTTCACAAACCGACGGTAATATGCACACAGACTCAAGAAAGAGCGTACCTCAGTTTTATTACGAGGGGTAGGCCACTTCGACACGGCTTTTATTTTTTCAGGGTCTGTTCGAATTCCTTGCGCCGAAATAATGTGTCCCAAGTATCCAACTTCTTTCTGGAATAGTGTACACTTACTAGGACTGAGTTTTAAATTTGCTTCACGCAGTTTCTGGAACACTTTGTCTAAATTGCGTAGGTGTTCTGCGAAGTTTCGTCCCATAATGATTATGTCATCCAAATAGACCAGGCATGCATCACCAAGCAACCCCACCAAAATGCGCTCCATTAGGCGCTAGAATGTAGCTGGAGCGTTGCACAGTCCAAAAGGCATGACATTGAATTGCCAGAGACCGTTCCCAGGACCAGTGGTGAAAGCGGTCTTTTCCTTATCCTGCTGACAGATTTCCACCTGCCAGTATCCACTTTTGAGGTCAACTGTGGAGAACCATTTCATGCCACTTAGCAAATCCAAAGTGTCATCTATACGTGGCAGCGGATAACTATCCTTTTTCGTGGCATCATTCAACATCCTGTAGTCAACGCAAAACCTTGTGCTGCCATCCTTTTTCTTGACTAGGACTACTGGAGATGACCAAGGGCTGGTGGATGCTTCTATAATCCGGTTTTTCTCCATATCTCTTAACATTTCCGTGACTTCCGCTTCTCTTGCAAAGGGGATACGACGTGGTCTCTGTCTTATCGGCTGTGTATCACCCGTATCTATATGGTGTTTGACGAGCCCGGTCCTTCCCACGTCACTGTCGGTCTTCGAGAAGATGTCATGGAAGTTATGCAACAGTTGCTTAACTTTGTGACTTTCGAACTTGTTTAAATTGCCCTTACAATTTTCGAGTAGTGTCGATATATGTTCCTGCCACTTCTTATCACGTTCCTTTTCGTGTGCCTTTGTTTTTCTCAAAGATGCTACATGATCGCACACACCCACCATGCAATTCTTATCAAGAATGATTTCTTTGTTACTAACGTTGATAATGCGTACTTTTGGTTTATCGGAAATCATCATCAGTGTCCTTGCTGTTATCCAGTCTGGGTGATCTCCAGAATCTTCTATTATAATGCAACGTTTACGGCATCCTATTGGTGATAATCTAATATCTACTAAGGTTTCTGATCTTGGTGGTAATACCGTTCTCCTTACACAGTACACTGACCCCTGTTTTCCACCTTGAAGAAATACTTCTTGTTCTGGGAAACTCAATACTCCTTTAGCTACATTAAGGACGCACTGCTGTTTCTTCAAAAAGTCCAGTCCTATTATGCAATCATCTGTAATATTTGCTACTAAAACGGGGTGCGTAAATGTCTTATCACCCATTTTCAAGGACACGTTCGTTTCACCAAGGACGAGTACTGGTTGGCCGGTGGCGGTTTGTAATCGGCATTGTGAAGATCCTCTTTTCCATGCAATGGTGCGAGGAAATAGCTCCGGTCGTGCAATAGTTCTTGATGCACCAGTATCCAATGTGAAACTGCATGATTTACCATTCAGTTCTCCTTCTATAATAAGACTGTTTCCGTCACCCACTTGTGATACTGTTATAATGGGGGCTTCGTGACGACCAGCCAGTACTCGCCCCATAGCCCTGGCTGCTCCTAGTTTAAATCCTCAGCTTCCACCTGTGTCCCAGAAGTACTTCTTCCTTTAGACTTCCTGGGACAATTGATCCGAATATGCCCCTTTTTGCCGCACTCATAGCAGGTTGGTCCTTGCCGAGTTTTTATTATTGGGGTTACCTCACGAATGCGGTGGTGTTGTCGGCCATCTTGACGTACTGCTTCCACCTCCAGAGCGTGTGTCAAGGCTGCCTTCAGAGTATGATGGTGGCCCAGACGAACTGCAGCCCTGACTTCCGCATCCCGGATTCCATCGGTAAAAGCTTGCACCGTAGTAGCTTCGATTAATCCCGGTGTTGATGCATACGCCCTCCGAACAATACGTTCTATTTCCGTTGCCCATTGTTGCAAACCCTCACTGCTCTTCTGTGTGCGGTCGCGGAGTTGAGCCCTGTAGACATGTTCGAGGTGTTTCTCCCCGTATCTAGACTCCAACGCTTCTAGCAGACAGGCTAGGGTATTGCAATCGCCGGAAATATTTTCGAGAATTTGTACCGCATCACCACGCAGAGCAAGCGTAAGAGCGGTTACCGCTTGATCGTCGTCCCAGTTGTTGCCTTTTGCGACCTTTTCGAATTGAAGGCGGAAGGCCACCCATGACGTTGTTCCGTCAAAATGAGGTACATGGAACGTCGGCAGAGCACTGGGTACAGGTATCACACCTTTGATACTTCCTTTCTGTACTCTTTCTATTTCTTTCCCAAACTCCAGTATGGTATTGTCTAGTTTCTCTATACGAGCATCTTGTTTGTCTATGCGCGTATCTTGCTGTTCCATACGCGCATCTTGTTTGTCTATGCGCGTATCTTGCTGGTCCAGACGGGCATCTTGTTGAGCTGTTTTTATTCTAAGTTCGTTGACCTCTTCGTTGGTTTTTTGCCATTTTTCGTTTAATTCTAATACCAGTTGCTGGGATTTCTTTATTTGTGACTGGGTTGCTGCCTGGGATTGTTTTATTTGAGCCTGGGTTTTTTCTATTTGTGCCTGGATTTCTGCCTGGGATTTTGCCTGTGATTCTGCTACTATGCCTTTTATTTGAGCCTGGGTTTCTGCCTGGGATTGTTTAATCTGTGCCTGGGTTGCTGCCTGGGATTCTGCCATAGCTTTTATTTGCAGCGTCAAGTGAGCCAGCAACGCCGATAAATCGCTTCCACTGCTTCCGGGAATAGTGGTGGTAGTAGGCGCACTCACATTCGTCGGTGTTACGGCGGCCGCATCTACTCCGGGTGCAGGGACACCAACTGATACTTCCTCTTGACGCGCCAAATCCATCGCTGCTTGTCGTCGCGTGCGAACTCTTCCGTCTTCCCTTGGCGTGACCGGCATGCCGCTTCTGACACCAGTTGTTACGGGCTAGGGGTACTAAAATGCCGGTTAAGGGTTACGAAGTTTATTGGCAACGAAGGTACAGTCGATTGTAGGCAATGACAAGTAGAACGTAGCTGATGTCGCACCGAAGTCTTCTCTTACGTCCACGAAGTCCGTGTTGTAAACACACAATGACGCTATAGATGTTACCTCACGTAGTACTCGAAGTTCTCGTTATAATTGTCGCAGTAGGTCTTCTTTAAGATCGCTTCTTAACTGTCGCTGTTTTCGTATCGCTAGTCGAATGTAGACTGACTCTCCGCCGGCGTCACGGTGCTTTCGATACTTTTGAACATTCCAGATTCCTCTAGACGTAATAATAATAGCACATCACTTCGAGGTCACTCGGAAGTACCTACGGTAGTTCCCGGAAACGGGTTTCTAGAAATTTCGATGTCGACACTTTGTTGACAAAACTGTTGAGACCTGTACCATTCGATAGGCCGTCCTAAGTCTAGCAATGCGTTTTATTATTATACCTAGAAAATGTCTAGATCTGGAAAAATAGGGCTTAAAAGTGACTCACTGCATGTCACGCGATATTGAACCTTATGCCATCGACATAAGGTCCATTTGTAACAGTAAGCTCGAGACTTGTGTTATGGGATACTAACTCAACGATACTATATTTATAATAGATACATATATAGATAAACATCCAAGACCCAGGCCAATCAGGAAAAGATCGTTTTCCATCATGACCTGACCGGGGATCGAACCCGGGGCCTCCACGTCGCAGGCAGGCGTGTTGACCGCTGCGCCACGGAGGTCGTCAATCAAATAGATCTGTATTAAAAAAATTAGGGAATCTTAACATTTAGGGGGATAAAAAATAGATGTTGTCCGATTCTCAGACCTACCCAATAAGCATACAAAATTTCATGAGAATCGGGTAAGCCGTTTTGGAAGAGTTTAACCACAAACATCGCGACACGAGAATTTTACATATTAGATAAACAAGTGCTTGACCGCAATTCCGTCTGATGGTTTTTTTTTATAAATTATGAACTAGCTCTTGAGCGCAATCCCGACTGATGGTAAGCAGTGACGCAATCGATGATGGTAAAGCGCACTAGTTTATTAAGAGCCTATTCACTCTAGCGTTGAAGACACTCAAATTATAGTCCGACGGAAACACCGGTAAGCAGTGACGCAGTCATTGATGGTACAGCGAGCTAGTTTATTAAGAGTCTATTCACTTAAAAAATGGAGGGAAGGAAGACGGCAGTTGAGGGAGGTAATGCAATGTTAAACCCAACAACGTGACCAACGATGCTGGGCCAATAAGAGATTGATCTGGAGACCCGCCACGATCAAACTCCCGACACAACAACATTTGGCGCATCGTACCCGGCACACATCGTAACACAACTGCCCAGACCCGTCCTCCGTACGGCTTCACCAAACATCGTGCCGGAACACGAGACAAAGCCCAAGCGCTGGTTTTCTGCGGCAGTCGGCGTTGACGTGATGACGTCAACCAGTGCAGCATACAATTTGGTATAGATAAGAACAATAGTCAAAATATTCAATCAAATACATTATAAAACCTGAAATGTATAATGTGGGAACATTCCGAGCAATGAATACTATATTCTCCATCCACAGTGCAGTAAGGACCCACATGCACAGTGTAGTAAGGAATAAAAATTAAGTACTTTGAGAGCTCTCATAAAACCCCAATACGTTATCACAAACGTTTTGAGTATTTTGAAACCTTCTCATCGCCTGCAGAGTAGATGCTGTCCTGAAATCTGCTCATCGCGTGCAGAGTAGAGGCTCAAGTCTGCGTATCTATAAACAAGATAGCAAAGACAGAGCCATCAAGTCCGCGTATCCTTAAACAAGACAGAGGCATCAAGTCCGCTTGCCCTTTACACAAGACAGAGGCATAGAGTCCGCATGTCCTTACACAAGACTGAAGAATACTATACAGGGTGTATCTGACATCGTAACGCAAACTTCGCGAAAAGGCTACACCGCATGCCACTAACAAAATTATGATAGTCATTTATGTCGTTAATGAACGGTTACAGAAATAACAGTGTTTAAAAAAAGGGTCGGCTCAGCCTTTGAACGTTGCAAGCGTATCGCCGTGCGTGTTTGTAGATATGACGTTGACCCCTGATGCGAACTCTATTAAATCAGCTGATAGGATAGTTTTTCTAGTAAGGTTCACATTGCGGTTTTTTGTGTAAATAACGAATTAATTGATTTTTACTTTAATATCTTATTGGGTTATAAAAGTATAGCAATTATGAACGGTCTAAAGTGAAAAAACTGCATATTATTTTTTTCAAAATCGGGAAAAAGCCGCAACGCAAAATTCCACCACTGGGGGGTTCAGAATCATGTACTGGATCCATGGTACTCGTTTGTGCGTCGATGTCAGATACACCCTTTATTACTAGGTGTTATTAAAATACTCAGTATAAGTAAGTTCGCGTTTTGACTGCGTACGCGCAAATCTCTGGCCCTTTGCTAAGGGGCTAGTGGCTAAAATAATAACAGTCGCACAGGTCGTTTGATCAGGTTAAGCTACACTCGCCGCGGTTAGTCTACGGATGGGTGACCGTGTTTACATACCGAGACCCCTCCTCGGAAAGCACGTTAAGCCGTTGGTCCCGGCTGTCAATTGTAGATCTTTGACAGTCGTTACGGGTCGTCAGAAGTCAGAATGTCTTAGTAAGGGATATTGTCATCATCATCATCTCAGCGTTAATCACAGTCGCATCTGAAGCTTTTTCAGCTTTGGCGTCTGGGGTTCACTTTAGCAGTCTAACTGCTGATTTTCGCTAAACTTCGACATTTTCCGTCAAGGACTGCCGTCTGACGTCCTCAACCCGAAGGCGATATCGAAGCATTGCAGCTAGACCAATTGTTGGATTTTTGAGGGCTCCAACAACCCGTAACGACTGCCACTAGAAATTTGTATGGCAACTGGGACCAACGGCTTAACGTGCTTTCCGAGGCACGACCAGACCAGTGCAAATATTCATATTCATGCATACAAATATTTGCACTGCGCGGGGATCGAACCAGTGCCTCTTTGCGTAGCGGGCGCGTTCGCTACCACTCTGCCACGGAAGCTGTCAAAGGTCTTCTAGATATCTCCATTTCTAACTTAACTCTGGTCGTGTCTCGGAAAGCACGTTAAGACGTTGGTCCCGGTTGCCATACGAACATCTAGTGGCAGTCGTTATGGATTGTTGGAGCTCTCAAAACTCTAACAATTGGTAACTTTAACTGACTGTTTCTATCCCATTGCTTGTCAAAGACTTTCCTACTCTCGTTCCACCTCTCTCTCTGTCCAGAGCTGCCGAGGATCAATCTTAATTAAATGAGTCCAGCTCATGTCGCATCTCTGTCTGGGCTTGCCATCAATCGGGGCACACTGGGTGGTAAGCCTGGTCCAATGATCGCCGATATAGCTCCTACTAATTTCCTAATATTTTGCTACTTTTATTACAATATGTTGATGGGATTTTAAAAGTGATTTCAAAGATTCAATAGTTTTGAACAGTAATTGAAATACTCGAAACTGTTTCATAGTTGCGAGTATTTACTCTAGTTAATATTAGCGGTCAACTATTCAATATTGTTCGCATTTCTTCAACTATTCCAATATTGTTCCCATTTCTTGAAGAAAGATTCAGAGAGAAAATTTTAACTATTGATTGAACATTAGATTATGTATTAACGTAAACGACTCAACAGAAAAAAAGAAAAGAAAAATGTTTGGTACAGGAATCCCAAACAATAAAACAATATCACAAAAGGAATACATATGTACAGACGCCAGAACTGTAAGATCAAGCTACCCTACAGCCAATTTTGCCTAATCAATCTTGAACCTTAATACTTTTATATAAAGTCGAAAAGCTATTAAAGAAATTTGACAGAAGGTAGAAACTTGATGTGGAGTACATACGTCACAGTGCCTAAGGATCGTTGCGTCCTGGTCATCATAGTTTCCGGCTACCCCCAAAGAAATAAAGCGTGAGCTTATGCCATGTATTTATTTAAAACTAGTTGTTGCCCGCGACTCCGTCCGCGTGTTGATATAAAATAAGTGCCTGTTAAAATAATGGGAGCAATATGTACGTCCGCATTTGCCCCCGTTTTCGCAACATTTTTTGTTACTGCTCTGCTACTATTGGTCATAGCGGGATGCTATATAGCCTATGTCCTTTCTCAGGCTCTAGACTATCTGTGTACCAAATTTCATTAAAATCGGTTCTGTAGTTTTGGCGTGAAAGCCGGAGAGACAGACAGACAGAGATACTTTCACATTTATAATATTATAGTATGGATTAATAAAAAGTTTAAGGTTGTAGTCTTTTCTGTAAGGTAATTAAAGTTTATTTTTGATCTTGTTCTATTCTTACCAACCAACATTAAAACACGGCGAAAAGTCAAAAAGGACGAAATCATTATACTTATGTCGCCAAAATCTCCTACTGAATGAACATCTTATTCAAAACAGATACATTATTCCCCGTAAAATCCTATTTCACCCATACGTACAGTATTTCTAAAAGAAGTCCAAAATTTACGTTAAAATAAATATTCAATGGTGCTGTTGAATCAAACATGGACTTAAAAGAAAAACAACTTGCCAAGGCCCAGAGCAAATAAAAGACGAACGTTTTGTATGATATGTAATAATATATCTTTTTAATGTACCTTAAAATGCAAAAAAGCGCGGGAGAAACTAAAGACGACCGAGGAACCTTGTGATATCCGAGTCATTACGACTCTACACTTTATTACACTAGTAGTGGAGTTGATTATTGAATGTCACCAAAATATTTGTGCTGTTCTTCTCGGTGTGTAAGAAGCCTAAAGATAATGTCTATAAGAGGTTATTTCGTTTGAATAGGTAATGATAAAAAGTACTGATTTAGACACGCTTTTTTCAAGATTGGCTTTTCTACAAATTACTTTGTTGATCTACAAAGGAAATGGGAGGCTATTGGATTTGTTACCCGTTTTATTCATGCGTCTAATTTCATAATCAGATTGGTATAGGAGATCTCTTTTTATAGATTATGCCCGTATTTACTAAATATTGAAAATAAGATTTATCATTTGTGTAAGTATAATATACGTATATAAATAAATATTATAGCTTTTGGTTCAATATTTATTTCCCAGATTTCCTTTCATTCATTCGCCTGCCTCTATCTGGGTTCCTTTCTTACATACTTATCTAAGAGTAGTTATCTCAGTAATCTAGCCCTTTATAACAATGTCTTTATATTTAGTATTGTAGCGGTTTTAGATGTAAGTAAAGAAAAGTGGTGGTGGACTAGTAGTTACCGAAGAAAACCTGTCAGCTATAACTAGTTGGTCAGCTATAACTAGTTGGTCAGCTATAACTAGTTGGTCAGCTATAACTAGTTGGTCAGCTATAACTAGTTGGTCAGCCATAACTAGTTGGTCAGCTATAACTAGTTGGTCAGCTATAACTAGTTGGATGGCAAATAACGACTTACATATAAATGTAAACAGGACCAAAATAATAGAATTAACTCGTTTAATTCTAAATAGTTAACTTTAGATATTAGCTATAAAAATGAAAACAATTAACAAGTGGATGAAATTAATTTTTTGGGTATCAATGTAGACAAAAATCTCAATTGGAAAAGCCATGTGGAACATATCTGTCACAAACTTGATAGGTTTGTGTTTGCATTAAAGAAACTACGACAAAATGTTTCTGTAGAAGCTGCTCTTGCGGCTACCATGGATATGTATCGTCTGTCCTAAGCTATGGACTTATCATGTGGGGTAATTCGATCGATATCCACAGGGTATTCAAACTCTTGAAACGCTGCATACGGGTCATAAACAAGGCATGGTTTTTAGATAGTTGTAAACCTCTATTTAAATAGAATAATAATCTTCCACTTCCCTGTATGTACAGTCAAGACCAAAAGTCGAGTTACAATCTCACAAAACTATGGCCAAGCAATACTAGTTGTAGTTACGACCTTCTTCTATAATAAAGTTTGATACACACTTATACAACTTGCTGCCCGCTTATGATTGTTAGGTACTACTTACTAATTTCAACGCTCACAGTAAGTGTTTAAATAGCCTCGCGGTTCTCGTCTTGATTGGCGTTCAAGGTGGTTCGAGTTCAAATCTAATAACTTACAAAATATTTTTGAAATGTTTATTGGTGAGTTATGAATGCTGACAACAAAAATATGTAAAAAATACCGATCCGCAACTTAACGATGATACTTTATTTTAAGATTTTTTCTATATTAGAGTCATTATAAAAAGATGACGGTAGATTTGAAACAAACTGAACAAAAAATATTCCACTACCTACAATAACTATTATTAACTACAATAACTCAAATAATATTACTTAGCTGTTGTTGGTTGGTGAACATATAGTTACGAGTTCGTGTTATTAGTTTTACTTTTTTAATCAATATGAAACCGGCTTTTGTGTAAGTTGTTTTTATTATTATTTGGGTAAGGTGCAAACCACCTCTTATTGAAAGTGTGTAATAAATTTGTTATTGTTTTAGAGAACTACTGTAAGCCAAAGTCAAGACGTTGGAGGACGAAGGTGGCTTATGTGTCGAGACAAGTGGAACGAAACAACAATATTTACCGTTAAATAAACCTTTGAATCTAGCGAAGACGAGAGGTTGCATTTGTGGTTTAAAAATAAACTGGCGATACTGGTGGAGACTTATCGAGCTAAACAAAAAAAAAAAAAACAATTTATAACAATCACAGTGCAGGAGTGTCCTACAAAGTGTTTTAAATATATGTCATTATATATCGTAATAACGGACTCTAAACCAACTCGTAAAGTAATTTAGCTAAGTGACAGTAATATGTTCGGTTGGCTTAATGGCTAACAGAAGTCGCCTTTTGCAATTTCAATACAAATTACTTTTGGTAAATTATAAAAACAATAATTTCGGAATTTGATAAGAAATAAGTTCGTTTACTTTTGAACTAAGAAAGCGCTTGAAGATTATAATCTCATGCCTTCAAACTCCGAAAAAAGGCACTGCAGGATGGCATGCTATACACGCAAAAAAATTGTAAATGTAATAAGCACTGTTTTGTGTTCTAAGTATAGATTATTTTATGATTGTAATAATATTCAGGTTAAGCTTCAACCCTCTTTTCTTTAAGAAAATGAATAATTAAGCTATAACCTCTTTAATGATAACATGTAATACTATAACTTTCATATCTAAAAACCAAAAACGTTTTTTATATTTTTTACCATAATAATATCATAAGTTTGTCAAGGATTACTTTTATATAAAATATTACAATGCTGCCATTTCAACGTTTGTTTCATTTATTAGTATAAGTATATCTATGCCGAATAATATATAACTTTATAATATATTGCATAGTAAACTAAAACATATAATAAAAACCTATTTTGGTATAAATATTCAGTAAATTTTCCTATTCGTTTAAATATTATTTGCAAACATTTTTATTTTAAAATACAAATCAGTTATCATAATTTTAAATTATATGAAACAACAAAAAGATTTGCCGTTAGTAAGGATCGAACCCACAATCGCTCGCTTATGATAGACCATTGTTAAGTGCGGCCGCTAACTTAAATTCAAATGAAGTAACGAAATTTTGCATTACTTTAAAGAAAGATGAAGACTGCGATAATAAAAATAATGCGTTAGTGTGCGTGGCCGGTTTAGCGCAGGCGACAGTAGTCTTTAAGGTGGGAATGGACTTCTACAGCTGATTGTACATAAGGAATATCTGCGTCTTCGTTAAGAAATACATGCATTACTTTAGGCAACAAATTGAAGTTGTGCCAAGACAAAAAAGGGCTAAGTTTCGCAACTTATTATATCAGCCATCTACTCGTAAAGATATTTATTAGAAAAATGTGTATATTGATTTATAATAAAAGTCCTAATGAATTGAAATTATTGCAGGGTAATATGTTTTAAAATCTAATTGATAGCGTGGTTACAAAATAATTGCTATTATAGCCATAAGGAATCTAAGGAACATAGTCACAGTATGTAGTTGTTAAATTATGTATAAATATGATTTATGAGTTATTGGTGTGTAATGGCAATTTTCATATAAATAGTTAATTGTTTCTTTATTTTAAACTTGTATTGACATTTTTATTATGTTGACATTTATATTATATTGACATTGAGGCCTCCAACAAGGTGGACCGATGACCTCGTAAAGGTCGCGGGAAGCCGATGGATGCGGGCAGCACAAGACCGGTCGGCGTGGAAAGCCTTGGGGGCCTTTGTCCAGCAGTGGACATCTATAGGCTGAGGAAGAAGAAGAATGGCAATTTTCATATAAATAGTTAATTGTTTCTTTATTTTAAACTTGTATTGACATTTATATTATATTGACATTCATATTATGTTGACATTGATATTGTATGTATTGTATGATATTGACTTTTTTAATAACAGTTATTGAAATTTCCTTAAATTTATTTGAATGACATTTTCGATTTTGAATGTTGACATTTTTTTCTTGTTATTGTGCTATTTTTTGAATTTTGGCGATTTTTTACAGTCTGGTCTGTCATCTTAGAGTTCATTTTTTACTTTTTTTTCTCATTTGTAATTTGCACGCCCCCTTACAGGCAGAATACAAGTAACTTCTGGGCTTAAAGAGCTACCCTTGACGAACAATGTATTTTCTGGAAAATAAATATTTTGAATTGATTTGATTTAAAATACCAGCCTCTCAAGTATGAGTGTACGGGTTCGATTCCAGGGCAAGCAAGTACCAATGTAACTTTTCTAAGTTATAAATGTACTTTCTAAGTATATCTTGGACACCAATGACCGATTACAAAGTGAAGGAAAACATCTTGAGGAAACCTGGACTTTAAGCCTGAAATCACCAACCCGCATTGAGCAAGCGTGGTGATTACGCTCAATCCATCTATGTATGAGAGGAGACCTGTGCCCAGCAGTGGGAAGATAAAAAAGGTTGATGATGATGGTGGTTTTAGTTAGTACACATTCTATGAAACTTACAAGTGTAAACAATAACATCCTTTTGGCACTCTTTGGGTAAAGGCCCTAAAATCAACAACCTTTATAAGAGTTTTAATTTATAAGGTGTAACGAAATGGGTGTATATATATATATATATATATATATATATATACACATTAAGGGCATTGCTTCGATGGATGGCAATAAACAGTATTGGAAGGGTTTTAACTCAAAATAAAATCTTGCCAATACCACGATATACGTATTTCTTCTGTAGTTCTGCATGCCTATTAGGCTATGCTAGTAGCCTACCGCAGGCGACGCCCTATCTCACAACTTCCTAACATGTAGAGATTGGATTAAAAACCTTTCCAATATAATTTGACATCATCCAAATAAGCCGTGCCCTTGATATGTATATACCCATTTCGTTAAACGTTTTATAAGAATATCCTCGAGAACGATTTTGGTCACGGTGGCAAACTTAGCCTTGCCAAAGGATTTAGTGTTACCTAGTACCTGATTTGTGGAGGTAAGATAGGCGGTGCCTTTATACTCAACTGCTATCGGTTAGACTAGAAGCCAACCCCAACAAAGTTAGAAAAAGGTGAGACTGATGTCTGATTTACTAATTGATTGAATAAAAACAATATCCAATGAGGTTATGATTTGATTTTAATTATGAAGGATTGTTTTCTTTTAATACGTGGGAAATTGATTCGAATCGGTGCTCTGATTGATTAATTGCCTTTGATTAATATTTGGAAATTTAACGTTAATAACATCACGTTACGTTCAAGTCCCGTATAACAAGCGCGAGTTTAGAAGATCACTACTACCATCACCATTTTCTCTCGGTGGTAGGCCACAACATTGGCTGCCGGCAGAAGTTACCACACACCAGACAAAGTCTTGCCGTCAAGTGATCCGGCATGATGACTGGTGAAGCCGTATGGAGAAAGGGTCTAGGCAGTTGTGTTGCAATGTGTGCTAAGTACGATGCGCCAAATGTTCTTGTGCCGGGAGTTTAGTCGTGGAGCATCTCTAGATCAATCGCCCTCTGGCGGAGCATCGTTGGTCGTGTTGTAGGGTTTAACATTACATCACCTTGCTTAACTGCCGTCTTCCTTTCTATTCACACAGTTTTTTTTAAATGAATAGGCTCTGAATAAACTAGCGCGCTTTACCATCAACGATTGCATCACTGCTTACCATCAGCTGGGATTGCGGAAAAGCACTAGATTATAATTATAGAAAAAAAAATCGTTTAGCCTTTTCGAACCTACATATGTAACGAGTGGCTTCCAGTTCAGTGCAGCTAAACCCATAAAACCCTTGACTCCACCTCTTCGCCATACAGGGTCTAGTGCTAATTCACCTGTACCTCGCATGTACAAACTGGTTAATGAACGCAGCGACCTGGTTGACGTCCACGCTGACCCAATATCGACATAATTGTCAGACATCATTAATGTAAAGTTCTATTTCGAATCCAGTCCAGTCAGAATACAAGCGTACATTGATAAAATTACAAAGAGCACTTTGCATGTGGTGTTTGCCTGTAATTGGTTGTGCAGTTAGATTTAAGACACAATAATTTGTATGTATTTGTAATGTATAAAACATCTGTAGTAACTGTTGGTGAACCTTAATTAAATAAATACTAGTATTTTAGTAGTTTTTCTTTTGCCGACCCGCATTGAGCAGGCGTGGTGATTACGCTCAATCCTTCTCTGTATGAGAGGAGATCTGTACCCAGCAGTGGGACGATAAAAGGTTGATGATGATAATGATGACTAGTATTTTATATGGAGCGACTGCCTGGTAACTTTTATTTCGTATATTTTTTTTATAAGTTATAAACTAGGGCTTGACCGCAAACCTGCCTGATGGTAAGAAGTGATGCAATCGTTGATGGTAAAGAGCTCTAGTTTATTAAGAGCCTATTCACTCTAGCCTTGAAGACACTTCAATTGTAGTCCGACGGAAACATTACCGCTGGCAAATTGTTCCAGTCCACACCTCATTTCAAACAATTGGTTTTAGTATTAATTAATTTTATTTCTTTAGTCGACGTTTTTAATATTGTTTACGTTAATTAATCCAGCAATGCTGCGGCTGACATATTGCTGCCGTGTGAGGTTGTTGTTTGTTTTTTCAATTACATTTATTTTGTATTTTAGTTTATAAGTTTGTGTTTTTGTACATTTGACTTGTGTAAAATCGACGGATACTATCCGAAATAAATGATTTGAATAATTTTACTTAATCATTACTTTACTAAAATAATAATTTACAGGATTATACAGTATCGAACTTGATATTTCAAAATGTTAACAATTCTCAAGGACTCCACGAGACAGGCTCGACCTAGAGTGGAGTCCACAAGTTAAAATATAGAATTACGTTTCTCCTGAAACATTCATTTTAGAAGTAGTTTGTACTAAGTCCGCTTTCCGACATATACGCTTCCATTTCGCACGATCTCTGGCGTCCCGTGGTGTGAGATTGCGTTATTAGGAAATGTATAAACACTATTTGGTTAATCAACGATTCATTCATTTTATTTATTTATCTGACCTCAACAACCCAAATACTGGAAAATGTGATATAACCTTAGTAAGAGTAGTTGTCAACAGTAAGAACAAAATACTCTGGGCTGCTACCGAGAATAATTTATTGTGTGAGAAAACCTAATAACTTTTTCCCCTACTCGGGAATTGCATTCCAGATTTCATGTTCAACAATAGCACTTTCGCCCCTGGAAGCTGGATAAGCTAGATATTTGGAGACGTATTTTATGTTAAATTAAACAAAATTACACACAACCTGTATATTTTAACATTTCGTGTATCGTGCTTACACAACCCGTACATTTTGGTCCTTCGAGCCGGCTTCGGTATCCTAATACAAAACAAAGACGTATTTCTCGCATTAGAAAGGCCAACTCCCAGTTTCAAATAAGATTCAGACAATAAAAAAAACTTTTTTACAGTCCGTTTAACCGATTTTGACGTCAATACCTTAGGCATAAGGACGGCATTAACAGAAAAAAAGTAGTTACAAAGCCAACTATTTATGTATGCAATAGAAGTCAAAATCGTTAAAACGGGCTGTAAAAAGGCTTGTTTTAAAGTTTTATCTATTCCAAATGGACATTAATACTTTATTAACAGTTTTTTCGGACTGCATGTTGACGATGTTACATTATTTTATAGATCACAAATACCTAGATCTTTACAGTCGTTACGGGTTAATAGAAACTCAAAAGTCTGACTGTTTTACCAAGAGGTATCCTGTTATCCCTTAACTCGGTTGCGGTTAGTGGAGCTTAGAAAGACATGTCAAATACTGGTATTTTGCTGCGTCCACTTGAACTGCAAGCTGACCCTAAAATAGCAGGGAAGGAAAAATTATAAAAACAGTATGTCCTGTCCACACTTTGATGGAAGCGAGACAAATATGGGAATGGCTGGTCCACAGTAATAACACACTTTAAAATAAAGTAACATAGGTAGACTGATGAAAGACAGAAAAGAATTTCCTTTTGTCTATATCGGAATGTTGGACAAAAGAAACCAATGAAAAGCAACTGCGTGCAGCTGAGATGAGAATGTTAAGAGGTATGTGTGGTGTGATATAAGGGTAGGAGAGAAGTAATGAAGCCTGCGAAGAGGCTCCTGGCTAAATATTATCAGCCTAGATACATACCGAGACACCTCCGTTCTTCGGAAAGCACGCTAAGCTTTTAGTAGACTCGTAACGATTGTCAACAGTCTAATAGACATTATGATGCCGTAAATGTATCAGTTTTGACCGATAGAATATTGTAATTCCTCACTAAAACAACCTGTCCCTGTAAAATTTTCATATTTACCCGACTGCCAGGAAGGGTTATGTTTTTTGCGTAGGTATCTTGTATGTAATATTCTTTATAACCTTGTATCTCCAGAACCGCTAAACGGATTTTCACATTTGTGGTATGGTTAGATTTGTCTTAATAGCCCTAGTGTTCTTTGATAGGTGACATTTAAAAAAAAACAAAATGGCGGATGTTTGACGGCATAATATTGTGAGGTAAAAAAAGAAAAAAATACTGAGTATGTCGAGTGGGCTATCAAAATGAAGGATTTTAATCGCTGATTCTAAATATGTATAAAACATGTTTAAAAATAAGAAAACTAAAAAGATAGAAAAGTAAATAATCAGTACATAAGAGGGCACCTTGGTTTCTAGTTGGCCAGCCGTATTAACTTGTTAAATGTACTATGTAACTATCCACACTTTGGTTTTCGCTTTGTTATCGTTTTACCTATTGTATATCTGGATGTTTCATCACTAGACGAGATAATTTGTACGTTAAATGTTAAATCTCATGTAAGTGAACTGAAATAAATTTTCTTTAAACCTAAAAACCAGTTGAACAGTCGCGTGGGGGACCTCTTAGCTAAATATAGAAGTGTTCCATAGGACAGTCCCCCATCCCCGATAATAAAGAGTATTCTATAATGTCAAAAAACGTAACCACGAAATCAGCACATGAATCTGTAATGTATGTACATCAATCAAACAATATATTTCTGATAAAAATATAAGATTATTATAGAATCGTTTTACGTTTTTATATGTTATATTTATCACATCGCTTGTCAGTTATACTGGACTATAATTTCCTTTTTCTCTCTTCTAAATTCGTATTAGCTTTTATCTCATAATTTGATAGCATTATCTCATATTCCCTTGCGAGTGTCAAAATATGCGGCATAAACGTACGTATCTTTTGATTGCGTTAACTTAGAAGTTTGAAATTTTCTCTGCTATAAGGGATTTAAGCTTTGAGTGTTTGATATTAATTTGAAGTTGATAACAGGCATTCTTGATTAAAAAAAAGGCCATTGACAGTCGGCCAGGCAGACAAACGGACAAATAATAATAATAATACGTTTATTATCCAAATAATTGTCTGACTACATAAAGATCTGGAGAACAATTACAGTAATAACAATAGTTTAAAGAAACAAGTACAGTACGGTCAAAACAATTTTTCTTAAGCCCCGCCTCCTAAACTAGGAAGATCCTGTATCTTAGGAGCCAGAGTCTTCGCATTAATAGTGCACAAACATTCATGAGCGTATTGGCAGAATTTGACGACCAACGACTATTTAATATTTAAATGATAAGAATAGTTAGTTGGGTGCTCCGATTAACTGTAGGCAATGTTAATGTTCTTTCTCCAGAATTAGATTGTTGACAAGTTATAGGAGTTCATGTATATTTTTTGAATTGTTTGATTCAAGAGAGAAAAAGGAAATTATAGTCCAGTATAACTGACAAGCGTGAGTAAACATATGTGTGCATTTCTGGATTTTAAAAAAATATACATGAACTCCTATAACTTGTCAACAATCTAATTCTGGAGAAAGAACATTAACATTGCCTACAGTTAATCGGAGCACCCAACTAACTATTCTTATCATTTAAGCGCAGTTTATCAAAACTGCGCTAGTTTGTTAAAAGCCTATTCACTCTAGCCTTGAAGACACTAAAATTAAATATATTTAGTGTTTTCTAATGTTTCGACAGCCTATGTGGCGTAGCGGTAGCGAACGCGGCCGTTGCGCAAGGAGGCGCGGGTTCAATCCCCGCGCAGTGCAAATATTTGTATGCATGAATTTGAATATTTGCACTGGTCTGGTCGTGCCTCGGAAGCACGTTAAGCCGTTGGTCCCGGTTGCCATACGAACATCTAGTGGCAGTTGTTACGGGTTGTTGGAGCCCTCAAAAGTCTAACAATTGGTCTAACTGCAATGCTTCGTTATCGCCTTTGGGTTGTGAAGGTCAGACGGCAGTCGCTTCACGGAAAATGTCGAAGTTTAGACTGGTAAAGCGGACCCCAGACTCCAAAGCTGAAAAAGCTGCGGATGCGACTGGGATTAACGCTAAGATGATGATAAGTGTTTTCTAATGTTTGTTACTATGCATAGCTAGGTGTTTTTATGACTGAATAGACAGCTGTGCTGTTGGGGAGTTTATTCCGCTACTTCTTCCCAGCAAAACGCACTACGAAGTGTCAAAGGGGTATTTTGGGACTGTCTTATGTAATTATGACGTTAAAAAGTGTGGATTATCAATCTAATTCGAATAACTTTTTCATTACTTATAATGAAAAAGTTATTCGAATTAGATATTAATATAGATATTATAGAGCAAAAAGAACATTTGAACCCTTAGGTTCAAATGTTCTTTTTGCGTTACGGAAGCCAAAAACTGATCGCCCACTAGTGCTCTTTCACAAAATAAATAACTGAAACCTTATTTCTGACCAGAATAATATCAAACAGTTCCCCCGAAGCATTCAACAAAAACCAACTGGACCCACAAACAAACATTTCACTACCAAATTAGATGGGCAAGCGGTTAAAGGTAAATAAAACTGTGGCTTCCAGTGAGGAGGTGGACAATAGGGGAGAAGGTAACGAGCAAGGGTTAAAAAGGGTTGTGAATGTAATATGCCTCTTGTTACGGCGGTGGCAATCAACGTGGGTACGTTCTTTTACCTCTCAACTGCCTCTTGTGAGGTCACTTAGCAAAAGTCGTGACGTTAGCTAAGCTTTATTTCTTTCGGAATAATTTTTAGCATACAGGGGTGGTATATTGATATCCAACCAAGCATCTCAATAGCGTAATGCACTGTTATTAAAATTTTTAAGCATATTGCTTATCCATTACTCCATAAGTTTGAAAAATGTGTTTGCTGAACAAAATAAATAACGCAGTGATTAGAAATATAGAAATATTTTTATTGGCACAAAAGATACATTTTTAAATTTTTGTGTACAATAATACTGCATTACAATAGGTAGTTACAATAGGTTTCCCCCTGTCCCCTAAACTAGGCTAGGCCTGTATCTTAGGGGGCGGTGCCCGGCTACAGGGTATACAAATACATAATGCAATTTTGGCAGATGCACCAGTAGACTAGCAAATTCTTGAATTTTGACCTTGTGACTTTAAAAGTATGAAAGAGAGACTGTGAAGAGTGAAATTGTATGGAGTGAGTGTTTGATGATTATGTTTAGGAAGTGTTTGTGGTGTAGTGATTGTATGTTTGTATGTGTGAAAGTATAATGCTCGTGAAAGAAAAACAAAAGGTGGATTACACATACAGAGTGAATATTTATTATATTGTGTATGTTAAAAGTGATTCCGTTCCGTGATAGTCCTGTTTAAGCAGCCATTTAATTAATGTACGTTTTAGTTTAAACCTTGGGAGACCGAGAATGTTTAATTTTTTTGGATTTTATTAGAAATGTACGTACTTATTACATAGTTATATACTTATAACTTAATTTTGGACAAAAACAATGTGTTGAGGGACTTGCACACGAGTGTGCCGTTATGGAGAAAGTATTTAGAGGTTTCAGATTACAGCGGATGGCGAAAGGTATATATGAGGTTTTAGCCAGATTTAATGTCAGTAGGTTAGTGTTTAACCAGTGCATGATTCTACTTAGGGCAGACTCAGCGTTGCTTTTGACAGCTTCCCAAGAAGGACCGTGGGCGACAATTGCGGTGTCATCTGCATAGGTGTATATATTGCAATTTGGGAGCGTCAACTTGCATTTATGTAAATAAGAAACAATGTTGGCCCTAGTATGCTGCCTTGTGGTACGCCATATGTCACTAGCTCCTCGCTACTCAAGACAGGTCCAATTTGAACTTGTTGACTACGATTTTATGATTATGATTATTGTAGAACTGTCAAAATGAAACCTATTGCTACTGATTGTCATCATCATCATCATCTCAGCGTTAATCCCAGTCGCATCCGAAGCTTTTTCAGCTTTGGAGTCTGGGGTCTGCTTTACCAGTCTTACTGCTGGTTTTGGCTAAACTTCGATATTTTCCGTGAAGCGACTACCGTCTGACCGCCACAACCCAAAGGCGATATCGAAGCATTGCAGTTAGTCCAATAGTTAGACTTTTGAAGGCCCCAATAAGCCGTAACGACTGCCATTAGATGTTCGTATGGCAGCCGGAACCAACGGCATAACGTGTTTTCCGAGACACGACCAGACCAGTGCAAATATTAATATTCATGCATACAAATATTTACACTGCGTGGGGTTGAATCCGCGCCTCCTTGCGCAGCGGCCGCGTTCGCTACCGCTACGCCACGGTGGCTATCAGATTGTACTCTACTCTATTGTATTTCACTAATCTTAAATTTTTAGACAAAGTGGCAACATAAACATTTGAAATTTTCTAGATGCAGGTTAATCTATTACCATTTAGTGAGCAATGGCGTACGAATTTGCCAACCACTCGATTTTTCCCTGTAATAATCGCCTAAACGACTAACTGAGTCCTCTAAACGTTACTTAAAAGTCTAAAACCCGGGAATATCAGTTAAAAACAAATGAACGCTTGCTATAAATTTACTATATTGTACTTTGCGAGTGTCTACGCTATACATTTTTAGGGTTCCGTAGCCAACAGGCAAAAAACGGAACCCTTATAGATTAGTCATGTCTGTTTGTCCGTCTGTCCGTCCGTATATCACAGCCATTTTTTTCTGAAACTATAAGAGCTATACTGTTGAAACTTGGTAGGTAAAATAAAAATAATAATAAATATTGGGGACTCCCCATACTTATAACTGAAATTCAATTTTTTTTTTCATCAAACATATACATGTGGGTTGTCTATGGATAGGTCTTCAAAAATGATATTGAGGTTTCTAAAGTATTTTCTCTCTAAACCGAATAGTTTGCGTGGCAGACGCTTCCAAAGTGGAAAAAAGTTGATCCCCCCTCTCACTTCTAAAATAAGAAAATGAAAAATCTAAAAAAAAAAAAAAGCATATGATGTACATTACTATAGAAACTACCAACGAAAATTGTTTTGAACGAGATCTAGTAAGCAGTTTTTTTAATACCTCGTAAATCTTAAACCGCTTAGTACCGCGTACTCTTTCATACAAATAACTTAAATCCTTTTTCATAATCAATGGTACGGAACCCTGCGTGAGTCCAAAACGCACTTGGCCGGAGTTTTTTTTGTATTTGTTTGTAAATCAGTACAGTCCGGAACAGTGTTTAACTTTGGTCACACATTTTCAGAATAGACCACAGCAACAAATCCTAAGAATGTTATCAACTTATACACAGTGTTGAATGCTAAAATTGACGGCAATTCAATCGGCAGTGAATTCTCGGCGGATATCGGATTTTTTTCAATAGGAAACGTCTGCCAGGAAGCGGCGTTAGTTTCCTCTGTGCGCTTCACGACCTTGGCAGTCTGTTGCACGAGGGAATTATATAAAGTGATAAGTACAAGATGGAGGGAGGCATGAGAGGGATAAGTGTGGCGACATTACATCCTTATTGTTAACCACCTTTTTTGCGAAGGGTTTCTTTAAATGTCACGCAACTTCCGGGGAATAAGATCAGGGTGTGTGGGAACGTTTACCTGCAATTTATAGATTATCTCATTCTTGATTTAAATTTTGAAAAAGTTACTGAAAGGATTCGAGGGAGGCCTCTGAGTCGCAAGATATGTTTGTTAAAGCATGCAACCATTCTTACATCAAGCACATTCAATTTTCCCGATTCCTCCCCTTGTAATTCCTAATTCCATATATCTGGCTTAAAGACCTAGAGACTAAGCCAGAAAAACTTACAAAAAAAACAACAGCCAACTTCTCTCTGCTTCAACACTTCATCATCAAAAAAGCTACAAGATCGCACGCCGGTCGGCGAATATAACCATTCTTTAAATCAATATTTACTCCTTGAATCCAACAATAAAATAAACTAGTGAACATCGGTGGAGGCCTTCATCACAACCCGGAGAGTGCAGCGCTGGAAATTCTAGTAAGTCCTTTTCCATTTTACCTATGACTGTGCTACATGTAATTTCCTAGAAAATCGCACCTAAGAAACGCAGTTCAATTGTCGAAGATTAATCAGTGTACCATTATCACTGTCTAGTTTGTGGTTCACTAGCAAATACCTACCATATTATAACCCAGCTGTGAGAGCAGCGTTGATCCAGTGATATAGGCTGCGACTTACATGGTGCTAGGTTTGAACCACATCTGGCGCTTTATTTTGTGTGAATTATTTCATCACCACTCGTCTCAAAAGAAAAAAAACGGTCAAGGAAAGCATCGTGAGCAAAACCGGCAAAATCTTCTAGAGGCAAAACTTCGAAGACATGCGACATCTACAAACCTTGACCGAGAGGAGGATTGTGTTCAGGCCCTATAAGAATACCAGCGCTGTGAGATTTACTCTTAAATGTAGAGGCACTATACTAAGATAGGAGCCTTTTGGCCTCGTGTCGTTCTTTTATAATTTGTTACTTTTTTATAACTTGTTTTTATATTACCACCCATCAGACAAAGTATTGCCGCCAAGCGATTCGTCGTGTTCCGGCATGATGTCTGGTGAAGCCGTACGGAGGAAGGGTCTGAGCGATTGTGTCGCGATGTATTCCGGGTACGATGCGCTAAATGTTATTGTGTCGGGAGTTTGGTCGTGGAGGGTCTCCAGTTTCCCTCTGGCGCAGCATCGTTGGTCGTGCTGTTGGGTTTAACATTGCATCACCTTACTCAACTGCCGTCTTCCTTCCTATTCACTAAGTTTTTTTATGTTAGTTAATGAATAGGCTTAATTAACTAGTGCGCTTTGCCATCAACGATTGCATTACTGCTTACCATCAGGCTGGATTGCAGTCAAGCACTAGTTTATAAAGATTTTAAAAAAAGGAACAGTAATAGTTTTGGGATTTTCCTTTACGAGTCAGAATAAATATTTTTCTTTCTTTCTTTAACACACACAACACATTACACAACAACATTATAGGCCGATTATGATAGGTTTTTCAAGAAACTCATTTTGTTTTAACTTGTCTTTATCCCGTGAACCGGCTAACTGTATTATCTGGACAATAAACATTTTTCTGGCTTTATTTTTCGTTGCCCGACAGTGGGGCAGTATAGGATAACAAAACAAAAAATTGTTTCTATATTCGAGATCCCACTGCAGGGGCACAGGCCTCCTCCCTGTAAGAGGACTGGGCCATAATCACGTCGTCATGCTGGGCCAGTGCAGATGTAAGAAAAACAAAAAAAAAACCCTAAGTCATTTATTCAAATTAGGCTGAGAATCAGCACTTTTTGAACATCAATATTACATAAGACTGTCGTTTCGCTGGCATGAAGAAGTGGCGGAACGAACTCCCCAGCAGCACAGCTCTCTGTTCATTTAAAAAAAACATACCATTTTTTTTTTTTGTTGGAATTAGAAATCATCAAATGACTTCTCCCGCTCTGGGCGGAGCGGAAGGGCGTGTCAGACTTTTATTGACTAAAACCCACATGTGTTTCTTCACTTGCCTTTGCGATGGCCAGGGCCACGGTTTCTTGATTAACCAACCCGCAACCCTGACCCAAAACATAACATAACATTCGAATTATTGGTTCTAAATAATTCTGATGTCCTATTTACAGAGTTAACAATTTCATTAGAATCTGTGCGTCCAACTTTGTTAATAGACACCTACAGCTACATTCCGAAAGTTAAGCATAGTTTTGAACCCTTGAAGACAAACAGAATCTTCCTCTCTTAAACATTTTGAAATGTCTCAAATAGTTTATGTTTCCCGATACTCATTGTCACTCCAAAGATATAATAAAACGAAATTCCTCAAGTTTCACCAAGTCCTCAAGTTACAGCTTATTGTTTTTAATTTAATTTTAATATAAATGGAAGAGAACTGTCAAAATATATTCTTGTTTTACTATGAAAATGCAAATTTTATTTTATAAAAGGTTCATTTCAAGGGATCAAATTAGGTCGTCTGTAGAATATTTTTTGACCTATTGTTTTAAGGGAGGTTGAGAGTTGGTATTATAAAGAATTTGGTTTCCTTATTTTTTATGTACACGGATCAGAGTTCTAATACCACTCAGTAACCTAAGATACCTGTGTCTGTAACATAGTTTAAACTACCACAGACACAGCATCTGCCAAATCTCTGCACCATCATGCACACATTTTTTTTTAATAATTATAAACTAGTGCTTGACTGCAATACCGCCTGATGGTAAGCAGTGATGCAATCGTTGATGGTAAAGCGCACTAGTTTATTAAGCCAATTCACTTAAAAAACTTAGGAATAGGAAGGATGACGGCAGTTGAGCGAGGTGATGCAATGTTAAACCCAAGACCAACACGACCAAACGATGCTGCGCTAGAGGGAAATTGATCTGGAGACTCTCCACGACCAAACTCCCGACACAACAACATTTGGCGCATCGTACCCGCCACACATCGCAACACACCTGACGCAACGCATTCTGATTCATTCGTGTTCACATTCACACACTTACAAATTCACACTCCCAATCACTCTCACACGCACTCTCACCCACTCACTCGCATGCCTGCGTGCACTCTGCGTGTTTAGCCTTAACCCTCTTCTTTATTAGTTTTTTTATTATTATTTAGTTTAGTTTTGTATAAAACAAGTACCTTAATGAAACTTATTCAGTTATGGAAGAGAGGAGTCTCCTAACGCAGGCTTTTCTGCTTAAAAGGAGGCTCCAATCATAAGATTGTAATGTTACTTGTTGTTGAAATAATAAACTATTATTATTATTATCACTGTCTCAAATAATGATTATAATAATGTTATCTTGTCTGGTCTTTAAAAATTAAACCTGTATATATATTATAATAACATACAATATGTAAATAATCTCCATCCGACCCTAAGGATAATAAAGTAACCAAATAAAATATGAAATTTTATATAGTCATCATAGTAACAATACTAATGAATTTTGAAATAATCTTTGTTTTACGCGAATGAATTCCACTTTCCCAAAATACCTATTTTTAAAAAAAGTGACAACACCATTTACGGCGGTATTATTATGAGCGATGCGACCGCGTGCCGCATGCCTTGTATACATGTATTAAGTTACCTCATTTTGCGAAAGTAATATTTATTTTTAGGGGTTTTTTTTTGCAGTTCAGCCCGACTTTTTAGGCATTAGTAGAATCGGTTATCGATACCTAACAATACCTTCACGGATCAGACAGGGTTTTCTTTACATATTGTATAAAACTGTACATGAGTAAGGGAGGGAGAGGGGAGGAGAGGGTGGTGTGGCGTAGTCTGAGAGACCTGAGTCCAGCTGTGGATTGTGATTTGTGTTAGGCTGAGTTCGTAGATTGATATATCCAGTAGGTTTTCTAGAACACTTGGTGTAATCTTTGACTGCCCAAACATCACCTATCTTGGTTTAACAAATAACTTAATAGCATAATGATTAAAAAAACAAAATTCGAATAGAGGTGGACCCAACAATTTTTCCTCTATAGAAAATAGGAAACAAACTTTAATAAAACGATGATTCAAGTTGTTTCTGCCTCTTCAGTTGGTAAGATTTTTATGCAGGCGGTTTTTTTTTTTGTTTTTAACTAATATTTTTTTATTTATATGTTTATAATGGAGCAAAAATAAAAAAAATAAAACTGTTTTCATCCTTCCATTTAACATTAAAACTGCAAGTCATTTACATATTTAGAATAAGTGTTTAAAATTCTTCGTTTTGATATGCCTGGTAGAATTTTTTTTATTTATCTGTTATATGACGTCAAACATCCGCTATTTTCGTCACCTATCTAAGACAAATCTAACGATATCCCAAATGTGAAAATCCGTTTAGCGGTTCTGGAGACACAAGGTAATAAAGAATATTACATACAAGATACGCGCGAAAAACATAACCCTTCCTGGCAGTCGGGTAAAAAAGTTTACAAAACAAGCCTTCTTTGAAGTAAAAACCACTTATTCCGTACATCATGTTAACGCGTAGTTTTACGAGTTACGTGCTCCAAGGTGTTACCTTCAGGAATAAGCCTTTCAGTAAACACAAACGTGAAGTCTTTTGATAACGTTTTTACAAGTTGGCGACGTGATTCTCTTTATGTGGTACGACCAAGTTTTTGAAGGATTTTTTTTTTGGTGTTTTGAATTTACTTGAGACTCGTGGAACGTGTCTGTAGGTACTCTGTGTATGAACACAGAGATCCAATATCAGATCCTTTGTAATACGAATTATAAAGTGTTTTATGAGAATGAAATTGAACAGATCTAATCTATTCAGAGGTACTATTTAAAACACCTTTGTTTAACAAATAAAAAAATTACTTCGTTTGACTTTGGACAACTTTTTTCGACTTTTTCAGGCGCCTTCAAGCATAGACACTATTAATTTCATGCCTTCAGATTTAAAAACTTTGTACAATCTATACGGATTACTTAATAAAGTTATTTAAATAATCGACAGATAGAGGACGACATAAAGAGGACAACGGCCCACAGGCCGTAATCCAGAATGCTATGTGGAGTTAGTAGATGTTATATTTGTCATTATAAGGTGAATGAAAACATCTTGAGGAAACCTGGACTTTAAGTCTGAAATCGGCAACCCGCATTGAGCAAGCGTGGTGATTATGCTCAATCCTTCTCTGTATGAGGGAGAGGGTTCTATAGGTGCCCTAATATGTAGTATAAATATATAATACAAATACAATAAATGGAGCTGTATGTGTGTAAATTCCCGAATCAAGCTTAATCGAATAATATAATCGAATTAAGCTCGCAGTGGCCGGTCCAAACTGGCTTGCAAAACACCTTACCGAAAAGGAGGCCCAGCTCCCGAATGCAGCTGGGTAGAAACTAGAATATTATACCGGATACCGTGTACCATACGTCCGCGCGATGGTCTTTTCTACTTGATCTATACTAATATATAAAGCTGAAGAGTTTGTTTGTTTGTTTGAACGCGCTAATCTCAGGAACGATACTGGTCCGATTTGAAAATTCTTTTTGCGTTGGATAGCCCATTAATTCAGGAAGGCTTTAGGCTATAGGCACGCTGCGACCAATAGGAGCGGAGCATAACTAACTCCACGCGAACGAAGTCGCTTCAATTGACATTTGACAACTCACGCGTTCCAGCTCCCGTTTTCGTTTTGTCCGATTGGTACACCGGTCTTTTTATTCTAAACAAATACAATGCACCATTGATATAATATTAAACAGATATGGTATGCTCTAACAAATTAACCGAAATAAATGTGTCGATCGGAGCAGCAGCAAACACATGCAATTTTTTTATTCTGCGTACATTTCACACGTTGGTACAGTGTGAGTGAGATGGGGCGCAATCTAAAGCATAGGAGAAGAAAAAGATAGCTAATGTTTGTCATTTGCGCTGTTAGTGTTTGTCGTTTGTTTTTACGAGTGTATCGAGAGTGACTAAGGCAAGAGATTAGAATTATAATCTTTTGTACGCTTCAAGTTCAATGCGCTAGTGACTTATCTACTTTAGTTTAATATTATATCAATGCACTGCACACACAGATCGCACATCAACCGAGTTGATTTTTGAATCCAGTGTCCACACAGAGTACCAATTGAAATCAGAATGCCATACAAAATAGCCGGACAGAGCAATACTTTTAGACAAAATTTGCATACAGTTCCAATTTGTCTCTATTGTGTAGTTTTAGAACAACTAATGTGGCTATGTAAATATCGCTCACGCAATGCGTACATCGAGGGATAAATAATGTAATAATGATGTTGGATGTACGTGATTCTAATAAACGGTCACATAGGCAACCTAAACTACACTCGCTGCTGCAACCCACGGTATGGTAACGATCAATAAATATCTACTAAGAATGATTGCCACTGTTTTAGGAGTGGCTCATGGCTAATGGCCAGTTTTTGATCCGTATTTAACTCAACCAATTATTAAAAAAAAAAAATATATATTATTTTGTACTTATAACAAAAAAAAAAAAATTACAAAAATATTATTTAAAGCGTACTGTCAGTCCTTTTACACCTGCTGTCTGTGGGTTAACTTTACGCAGCGCACATACAGCGATCTGCGCATTCAATATAATAATGCGTTCCGGGTGCTGATGGGACTGCCGCGCTACTGCAGCGCCTCGGCAATGTTTGCGGAGGCTGGTACGGACGGCTTTGGGGTCATCATGCGCAAACGGTGCGCTTCTATTTTACGCCGCACGCGCGACAGTTCCAATACGATCCTGCACGCATTGGTGGACCGATGGGACTCTCCGATGCTGGCTCGCTGAATAAGACTGCACGCAGTCTTATAGTTATTTTCCACCATCATCGGGGACTCCACTCAATCCGCTACTTATTGATAAAAATGTATGGTTGTCCTATTTTATGCATTACTAACACTAGTTTATAAGCTCAAAATTGTACTAACAAATATGGAATAATCTGAAATAAATGCATTATTATTATTATTAAAAATAGTCATCATCATTTCAGCCGAAAAACGTCCACTGCTGAACATAGGCCTCCCCCAAGGTTCTCTACGACGACCGGTCCTGCGCCTCCCGCATCCAGCGGTTTCCCGCGCCTTCACCAGGTCTTTGGGCCTTATAAGAAGGCTCAAAGTCACTCAAAGGGCAATGGGGAGGGCTATGCTTGGGGTTTCACTGCGCGATTGAATCAGGAATGAGGAGATCCGCAGAAGAACGAGAGTAACCGACATAGCCCGAATAATTGCAACACTAAAGTGGCAGTGGGCTGGGCACATTAAAAATAGTAAATATTTCTTTTTTTTTTTTTGCAAAGTGTCATTTTTGATAAGTTTTGTTAGTTCGTCTAATGATGTAACATAATTGCGAACGGTCAAATAAATAACTATTAGTTACTAAAATACATATCTTTTGATCAATTGTTAGGTTATCTAATGCTTGCTGTTTTATTAATGTTTATCTAATGGTTTTCTTTCATATAATTAGACGAAGTAATGCAATCGATCAAAAAATATTTTGCAAAAATTTTTGTATTAGTAATAATAAACATATAATTAAAAAAAAAATAACTAACTACCGAAAAACTTTTTTTTTTTTCGGGTTGGAAATCCTCATAGGATGTCCGCCGCCCTAGGGTGGGCGACGGGGTCTGTCAGACTTTTACTGACTAAAACCACCCCGGTGTCTCTTCTGTCACGAACGCGCGTGGGGCCGCGGGAGTCTAAATTCTTCCGCAACCCCACACTCTCGTGCTGGCCCGGTCTGCCCGGGCCTCGTCTCCGGCACGGGGTAGTGGGGTGGTAAGTTACCCCGTGCATCGCCACAGAGGCGCGCGCTGACACTCGCGCGCGTCTCCGCCTCGGGGTCCATCGAATAGGGGGCGGGGACTTACCCATGTCCCTCCCCCCTGGACCCATTCATGGGGGGTGGAAGAGGGCGTTATCCGCCCTTCTTCGGCGCCCGGTGCGTCTTCTGCGGCCCGGGAAGGGAGTTGAGATCTCTCTCTCCCGTTCCGCAGCTTCCTTCTGCGACATCACGTCCTCGCAGAAGGACACCACCGCGTCCCATGACTCTGCGCTGCCGGCCATCCTCCGTACTACTGTCGGCAGCGTCAGGTCGCTTCCTACTTCATTTGTGAGGACACGGCGCTGCTCCTTCCAAGCTAAACACTCGGAGAGCGTGTGCTGCGCCGTGTCCTCCCCGCATTGGACGCAGTGGTGGCATGCCCCAAGTAATAACATCTGCTCAGATTATCACAGGAAATAATGAACTCAAGTTTAAGTCAAAACGATTTAATTTAATGTACCTACATGATTGTGCCTACATGATTTTCTATTACTCTGCACACTTCATTACATTTCCGGTTTTGTCTTAATGTACGCTATATATCACTTTAAGTAATCAGTTATTACTCGTTTCATAATTAAGTTAAACCTTAGAAGGAACGTACAATGCACATCTGGGTCTTAAACCAATCAATGTCGTGGGTTATTCAGTCTACCTTTCGGTTTTCTATAGGATACATATTGGAGAGAGTGCGCGGGAATTACATGCCATATTTTCGCCATCACCGTTTCATCATTGGAAGAGCCGTAGTACGGAGAGTAAGCGTTACATTGAGACCGTAAGACCGCTGCCTCGAATCTTGTGGGAAGCGGGGTGGCGGCGGCGCGGGCGGCGGCGCGGGCGGCGGCGTGTGAGCGGCAGGATCTTATGCGATTGCGTCACTGCTTACCATCAGGCGGGATTTTGGTCAAGCGCTAGTTTGTAATATATATAAAAAAAAAATCAAATGGATCGGCTCTCGATAACCTTACGACTTGCAATGACTGAAGCCTCCAACCTAGCCTGCCAACAAAATGTTGCCGACTTAAGCCGCCGGGCGGCTTTGATGTGTAGGGCCCTTTACGATCCGGACGTAGCGCTTCGCCTCATCTTTTTCTACCGCGTACATCGAGGGACTGGAATAATTTCCCTGCGGCGGTCTTCCCGCCTGATTACAATTTAAGTGTCTTCAAGGCTAGAGAGAAAAGTAATAAATCTCTTAATAAATTTGTGCGCTTTACCATCAACAATTGCTTACTATCAGGCAGGATCGCATGAGAGTAAAAAAAGATACCCTGGACCCTAGTACACAGGCAAGTAAAGGACATAAGTGGGTTTTAGTCAGTAAAAGTCTGACACGATCTTCCGCTCCACCCAGAGAGGTCATTTGATGATTTACTGAAAAATAAAACCAATCTATAGAAACATGTCCTTTTTCATTCCTCTTAAATCTTCAATCAAGCATGTTTTAAGATAGTCAATATACTTTGGACCGATCGTGGCAAGTATAACCTATCCTAATCGATAAATACTTGCGGCATTTATTTTTTAGAAAAAAACGTTACCCTATACTAGTAATTTCTCCTGTATCGTGGGTGGGTTTACAAACATATAAACACACATATACACAAACAGCCAGACCTATAACAACTATTTTTAAGTCATGAAAATATTATTTCTTCCGTGCGGGAATCGAACCCGCGATACGCAACGCAGCAGTCAATCACTCAACCACTGCGGCAACCGTGCCATCAATCTGTCTGTCTGTCTGTCAAGACCCTTTTTCTCAGAAACGCGTGGAGGTATCACGCTGGAATTTGTATCAAATACTCAGATCTACTGTCCCTTGGTAATAACTGTGAAAAAATCTAACTTCTAAGCAAACGCAATCAAGAGATACCCGGCCGTATATGCCGCATATTTCTGCAAATTTTCGACACTCCCAAGGGAATTAAAATCTACATGATAAGTACTTCCTATGAACTCAGAATCTTGCAATTTGGTATAAAGCAACATCTGAATGTCGTGGTGGCCTAGTGGTTAAAACACCAGCCTCTCAATTATGAGTGCGCGGGTTCGATTCCAGGTCAGGCAAGTACCAATGTAACTTTTCTAAAGTTATATGTACTTTCTAAGTATATCTTGGACACCAATGACTGAAGGTGAAGGAAAACATCTTGAGGAAACCTGGACTTTAAATCTGAAATCGCCAACCCGCATTGAGCAAGCGTGGTGATTACGCTCAATCCTTCTCTGTATGAGAGGAGACCTGTGCCCAGCAGTGGGACGATAAAAAAAAAGGTTGATGATGATGATGATGAACATCTTATACTACAGATTAAGGAAAAAAAATGCGAAAACCATACATTTTTAGACAAGTTGCGCGTGCCCTTTAGACTGGTTTATTTACTTCACCTCTTGCATTTTTTTTATAAACTAGTACTTGACCGTAATCCCGCCTGATGATAAGCAATGATACAATCGGTGATGGTAAACCGCGCCAGTTTATTAAAAGCCTATTCACACTAGCCTTGAAGGCACTTAAATTGTAGTCCGATAGAAACAGCGCCGCTGGCAAATTGTTCCAATCCCTCGATGTATGCGGTATAAAAGACGAGGCGAAACGCTTCTTTCGAATCGATGTCGTGTCAACAACGTAAAGGTAAACTCGCCGTACGACGGGTCGTCCGATGATAGAACGGAGATGGGGGAATTAAATCATGCAATTCCCTCGAACACTCTCCAAAATGCGTCCTATAGAACACCAATTTGCATTGCTACTTTTCGTGTCTTACATAATTTCGCCATAGGTATAACTCGAGAGCAGTCGGAAAACTAGTATGCTGATCAATCCTCCTTTAAATTAACCTCATTACCCTACTCAAGCTGATATGATATAATTGAAATCCCTCAGGACAATGTCAATTAACCTAACAGTATAGCAGTATAAGTTAATGAGAAGGCTTCCAAAATAAACACATAATGAGCTCATAACAATGGTGTGTCTTTAAAATGTTTATAATATTCGCAGCGGGCCTACTATATGTTCTAATATTAATAACCCTCGCTGCGGGTACATACTGATTTTAATCTATCAGGAGGTTTATTAAAGGTAGGTAAAATGTTGATATTAATAAGTTAATTTATTCAGCTTACATAGTAACTAGTTGCGCCCGAAAGCTTCACCCGCTCCAGTCTCGATCATCTCAGCGTTAATCCCAGTCGCATCCGAAGCTTTTTTCAGCCTTGGAGTCTGGGGTCCGCTTTACCAGTCTAACTGCTGATTTTGGATAAACTTCGATATTTTCCGTGAAACGACTGCCGTCTGACCTCCACAACCCGAAGGCGATATCGAAGCGTTGCAGTAAAACCAATTGTTGGACTTTGAGGGCAACAACCCGTAACAACTGCCATTATTTAGATGTTCGTATAACAACCACTCCAATCTCGATCCCGTTGGAATATCGAAACTGTGATGATGATAAGCCAAATTTTTATCTGATACGTCGTCGTTTCAAATTTTATTATTGCGAATCGACATAAAATCAGCACGCTCTTCTTTTTCAGCCTATAGAGGTCCACTGCAGGACAAAGGCTACCCCAAGGCTTTCCACAATGACAGGTCTTGTACCTTCACCAGGTCATCGGTCCACCTTGTTGGGGGCCTCCCTACGTTGCGTCTTCAGGTACGGGGCCGCCATTTCAGAACTTTGCTCGGTTCTGCGAGCAATGTTCCCCGCCCAAAAATTAAAAAATCAACAAATCTTCTTCATTTTTCCGAACACGCGTTCAGAATTTAGCTAGCTAATTCAGTTGTACCTCGCAGATGCTCCTAAAACAGTAGGCAGGTATTATTGTATACCGTACATCTTTTATTAAGTAGTAGATGTTATAAAAGAAAACGCACCTGTAGCGAAACTTAACAGACATTGAAATATCGGATAACTAATTTAATATATCTCATAATGCTACTCGACTTCTTCAAAAGAGCAGCGTCGTATGAACTTCACTCAGAATCTTATATTACACAGATGAAATGACAAAGTCGCTCTCATTAGGTTTCGAGGCCGGCAACACGTAACAACTTGTCAAGAATCCTCTAATGACAGCTGAAACCAACCACTTAACGTGTTTTCTGTAACACTAAGAGGTATTGGTATGTTAATATAAAAACAAGTACAAATTCACGGTTTTTAGGGTTCCATAGCCAAATGGCAAAAAAAACGGAACCCTTATAGATTCGTCATGTCTGTCTGTCCGTTTTTTCTAAAACTATAAGAGCTAGTGCAGGCTATACTGTTAAAACTTGGTAGGTACCTCTATCTCGTATGTATTCATTAAGATTTTGATGCAAAAATAAAAAATAATAAAAAATATTGGGGGTTCCCCATACTTAGAACTGAAACTCAATTTTTTTTTTATCAAACACATACGTGTGGGGTATCTATGGATAGGTCTTCAAAAATGATATCAAGGTTTCTAAAATATCTTTTTTCTAAACCGAATAGTTTGCGTGACAGACGCTTCCAAAGTGGAAAAAGTTGCCCCCCTCTCTAACTTCTAAAATAAGAAAATGAAAAATCTAAAAAAAACATGTGATGTACATTACTATAAAAACTACCAACGGAAATTGTTTTGAACGAGATCTAGTAAGTAGTTTTTTTAATACCTCGTAAATCGTAAACCGCTTATTACCACGTAATCTTTCATACAAATAACTTAAATCCTTTAATTTTATAAATCAATGTCATGGAACCCTTTGTGCGTGAGTCCGACGTGCACTCGGCTGGTTTTTGGATAATGACAACTGCTGCGCCGCGTGTCCCGCACTGAACAAGTATTTGCATGGCCTACAAGTTGTTGTTCCGGGTCTGGCTGTTTGTGTATAATTCCACGCTTGAAAGGCAATCATATCTAAGCGACAAAAATTCGTAAATTGAGTTATATACACCAAACGACGCAGAATAATGTAGCGGTTCGAATGGTGTATATAACTCAATTTACAAATTTTTGTCGCTTAGTTATGATTGCCTTTCAAGCGTCATTGAAATGTTTGTAAACGCACCCTTGATACAGGAAGAATTCATAGTGTCGCCAATGTTAAAAAAAATGTATATATGATCACCCATCCTCAGACCGGGGGCAGGGGAGGCGAGGACAATTATGCAATACATTATCAATAGTAGTCAACAGAGATGTACAAAATGGTTTTAAAAAAGCATTTAAATACAAAATGCAAAATACTTTTCAGATTTACTATTTCAAATGCAAAATACCAAATAGTTTTGCGTTTTGTATTTGAAATGCTAAATGCAAAATAGGTATTTTCAAAATACTTTTTTCAAAATAAAATAGTTTAGAACGCTATGTTGTGGAAGAATTGGCCGCTGAATCGCGGTGCCAAAATCCTGCGTCTGCCCCCCTATCACTGTGAGCTCAACCTAATAGAGTTAGGTGCGTATTCCAGAAGGAAACTCAAGCATTGATCTCTGCTTAAACATTACTTAAAACTAGTTTTAACCAATCAAGTGGCTTGAATCGTGACTTAAGTAAAGCTTGAGTTTTGAGTGACGTTCTGTAATACGGACCTTAGTTTCGGCTCAAGCAAATGAGTACGTCGTCGCCAGGAAAAACAAAACTTGACACCGGAAAATTGGAGAAGTGCATCAATCATGCCATAAAAGTTGAAGATGAAATGTGTCAACTCGACCACATCATAGATGAATGTACGGATTCATAATTTATAAATGTAACTGATTCCGATTCGAGTGGTAATCAATAAAAAACTAAGGAATAAAAACGTATAAAATGATTTGTATTATTTCTTAATTGCTCTGAATCTCTTTAAACATTTTTTCCCCAGCTCTTGTGATAATGTTGTAGTGAGTTTAATATGCTGGTAAGGCCCATATTTCTAAAATCATATTGTTAAATACGGTATGTATTACATATTTACAATAAAAAACCGCTTTGATACCTAATGAAATAATGCATGACTAAATGTAAAAATGTCGTGGTGGCCTAGTGGTTAAAACACCAGCCTCTCAAGTATGAGTGGGCGGGTTCGATTCCAGGTCAGGCAAGTACCAATGTAACTTTTCTAAAGTTATATGTACTTTCTAAGTATATATTGGACACCAATGACTGAAGGTGAAGGAAAACATCTTGAGGAAACCTGGACTTTAAGTCTGAAATCGCCAACCCGCATTGAGCAAGCGTGGTGATTATGCCCAATCCTTCTCTGTATGAGAGGAGACCTGTGCCCAGCAGTGGGACGATAAAAGGTTGATGATGAAATGTCTAACAATAAGGTGGACCGATGACCTGGTGAAGGTCGCGGGAAGCCGATGGATGCGGGCAGCACAAGACCGGTGATCGTGGAAAGCCTTGGGGGAGGCCTTTGTTCAGCAGTGGACATCTATAGGCTGAAGAAGAAGAAATGTCTAAGTCTATTGATTGCCGAACATCACTATTGTAGCGGGTCACCCTTATTCATATCAGTGACACTTGCCCTTGTCCTTTTTCTGACTCGAATTAAAAATCCCACTATAGGAGGGGTTTGGGGTAGTCATGATATGGCCACTATGCTGCAATTTTTCAATGTTCTTTATAAATTGTTCACTGAATGCACTTTTTACTACATAAATCACGTGCTTTTATTTAGTAAACAACACTATAAATAATTTTAAAAGCCCAATGAAAAATGAGCGAAAAATGTTTTTTTTTCAACTGTCATTGGCGATATCCGCCATTATTGTGAAATCAAATTTTCAAAAAATTTCTATAATTTGTTACACGTGTTATTGGCAAAATTGTGGTAACTATTCCACAGGGGCCATTGATCAAGAGTTGAAGTAGTATTCAATACTTGATCGTAAAGAAGAAGGAGAAGAAGTAAAAATATGGAATAATGGCAATACAGACGTCATTCGCTCATAAATTTCATTTTGTTTTACTGGTAATATTGGCTAAACTTTATCACAAAGTATTTTGCATTTTGAAATGAATATTAAAAATACAAAATATATCTCGAAAGGTATTTCAAATAAAATACAAAATGCTTTTTACTAAAAACATTTAAATACAAAATAGCTATTTTGGATTTTGTATTTGCATTTTAAATAGAAGTATTTCAAATAAATCGCATCTCTGGTAGTCAACCAAATTTGACAAGTTAACAACATTCATTGCGTCATTTAAGTATTGTGTAGACAGATTTTTAGAACTCATGAACGAGATGATTTTTAGAACTTGTGGTTTAAAAATTTGCTTCAAAATGATGCAGATTCCTATTTATAGTCTATTACGTAATCAGGGTCCTGTGCGGCCGTTTTTATTATTATCTATTATCATCATCATCAACCTTTTTATCGTCCCGCTGCTGGGCACAAGACTCTCATACAGAGAAGTATTGAGCGTAATCACCACGCTGGCTCAATGCGGGTTGGCAATTTCAGACTCAAAGTCCAGGTTTCCTCAAGATGTTTTTCTTCACCTTTTAAACAGCCATTAGTGTCCAAGATATACTTAGAAAGTACTTATAACTTATAAAAGTTACATTGGTACTTGCCTGGCCTGGAATCGAACCCGCACACTCATGCTTGAGAGGCTGGTGTTTTAACCACTAGGCCACAACTTCACATCATCATCATCATTTCAGCGTCGTCGTCAGAAAGACGTCCACTGCTGGACATAGGCCTCCCCCAAGGTTCTCCACGACGACCGGTCCCTCGCCTCCCGCATCCAGTGCAACACTAAAGTGGCAGTGGGCTGGGCACATTTCCCGTAGGACCGATGCCCGATGGGGCTGACGGGTTCTCGAGTGGCGACCACGCACCGGAAGACGCAACTTTACATATTTTTTTCAAATTAATTATTGAAACATATTTTAATAGTACTTTGTTGAACTACCGTGTAGACACTTCTCCATTAGAATTTGTAATTTAAAACGGTTCATCTCTTTTACTTTGTGAAAGGACCTTTTGGGTCAAATGTCAGACCCAATTTGAAATTATTAGCATTGAATTAAGTTTATTGGAAAGATATCAATATTTCTTTAATCCACTTTTTGCAGAGTTGCGAATAAATTTACTCGGTGTTAGGCCATAATATCGGCTGCCGGCAGAAGTTACCGTCCACTAGACAAAGTCTTGCCGCCAAGTGATTCGTCGTGTTCTGGCATGATGTCTCGTGAAACCGTACGGAGGATGGGCTGAGCAGTTGTGTTGCGATGTGTGCCGGGTACGATGCAGCAAATGTTGTTATGTCGGGAGTTTGGTCGTGGAGGGTCTCCAGATCAATCTCGCTCTGGCGCAGCATCGTTGGGTGTTGTTGGGTTTAACATTGCATCACCTCGCCAACTGCCATCTTCCTTCCTATTCACTAAGATTTTTAAGTGAATAGGCTTAATAAAGTAGCGCGCTTTGCCATCAACGATTGCATCACTACTTACCATCAGGCGGGACTGCGGTCAAGCACTAGTTTATAATTATATATATATGTATATATAAAAAATGAATTCTGATAAATTTAAGTTATACGGTCCAGAGTAACAGTGCCATAGGCAATCAGTATATAATGTTCCCATTGTTGAGGTGCAGGCCAAGATTGGGCTGTACCTATATCGACCACGTGGGTCCAGTGCGTGTTAGTTGACGTCACATGTCTTCCAAAGCATGGCTCTAGGAAAGGTATCCCGAACCAATTACACGCATGCGGTTGGTGAGACGCAACTAAAGATTGTAATGTCGATACGGCATCATTTCAGATTTTTTTTGTTTCGGGTCTGGCTGTTTGTGTGTGAGTTTATACAACGTGTAACAAAAAGGGTATATACATACCAAGGGCATGGCATCTTTAGATGATATCAAACGATATCGGAAGGGTTTCAACTCAAAATAAAATACTCAAAAAATTGGTACCAAATTTTAGGTTTCGTGTGTTTCTTAAAAGAAAATCATAACAAACGTGGCAGCACACTACGTACGTTAATAACTACTCGTTTCCCGTCACATTACTTGCCAAAATCCGATAAATGTCTTCAATATCTCTGTGCGACTAGTATGATAGTAGCCTATCACAAGCGGTGTTTTTCCTCATAACTTCCTAACATAAAGAGATAGATTAAAAACCCCTTCCAATATCGTTTGATATCATGTAAAGATGACATGCCTTTGTTATGTATATTCTTACCCTTTATGTTACATGTTGTATATTTGTAAACGCACCCACGATATAAAAGTAATTCCTAGTAAAGGGTCTTTAAACAAAAAAAAAAAAAAACGAGCTGCGGGCGTCTTCAGGTTGATTTCACTGGGTGCCACTTTCATATATTAGCCATATTAATTTTATTGTAATTTTTTGTTGCTTATTTGTTGTTTGAATACCGCAGTGTCTCAAGACAAAAGTCTTCGAGCAGTGTGTGTTGCCAGTGATGACTTATGGAATCCAAACGTGGTCCCTAACAATGGGCCTTCTAAGAAGGCTCAAAGTCACTCAAAGGGCAATGGAGAGGGCTATGCATGGAGTTTCACTGCGTGATCGAATCAGGAAAGAGGAGATCCGCAGAAGAACGAAAGTAACCGACATAGCCCGAAAAATTGCAACACAAAAGTGGCAGTGGGCTGGGCACATTGCCCGTAGGACCGATGCCCGATGCCGACGGGTTCTCGAATGGCGACCACGCACGGGAAGACGCGGCATGCCCCCGACAAGGTGGACCGACGACCTGGTGAAGGTGGCGGGAAGCCGCTGGATGCGGGAGGCGTAGGACCGGTCGTCGTGGACAATCTTAGGGGAGGCCTATGTCCAACAGTGCACGTCTTTCGGTTGAAATGATGATGATGACATTTTTTGTTGGGAAAATTGACACATAACGGTTTCTTATCGATATTTACTATTTTATTTGTGTAGTTTATTTTGTTTCTGTTTTGTAGGTATATATAGGATTGAATAAAGGCTATTACTATTTGGAAATTACTGTTGCTAAGTGGGATTATCTCAAAAACTCAAGAAATAGAAGTATGCGATAATTAATCCACAAATTGACTAGGCATCTACTTTCCTTAATCCAAATAATTATTCGCCACTTGTACCAAAGTGGTTTTTATACGAATTTGCATATCTTTGTGCTCAAACATGGTTATTCAGAGAACGTACAGCCTAATATTGTTTATGTTATCTGGGGATCGAGAGAAGAATACTAAATTAATGATCATTGACACTTGGGCAAAGAATTTTTTCCCTGTTTACAGTTATGAGGAACTGCTTTTCAAGTTCACTTATCCTCAATAAAAAAGGGAGGACCCTTCGACCAGATGGGTGTTGTGTCTGGCGGGCACTTGCCCAACGGTTGATGTTGGGAAGTTGTATGTATGCTAGTTGCACGGTAAATTTTGCTTGCGAGATGTAGAATGTGTGTGACGTCAGTGTGACTCGTTGTTTTGTATGTGGCGTTTGTTGATACCGCTACACGTGTTTCTACCAACATTACGTAGGTACTAGTTCTTCATCCTACTATTTACTTAGGTACTACCCTTCCTACTTGCTAATATGTCACTTCACTCCAACATTAATATAATATTATAAACGCACATATTTGTGTGTGCCGTCTTCCTTCTTATTCACTCAGTTTTTGAGTGAATGGTCTCATTAAACCAGCGCGGTTTACCATCATCGATTGCGTCACTGCTTACCATCAGGCGGGATTGCGGTCAAGCGCTAGTTTATAATTTATAAAAAAAAAGTAACTTGAGTTTGACAATTCTACAGCTTTCGCAAAATACATGAGGCACCCACTTTTTGTCTTGATTTACAACAAGAAATCCAAAATAATGAAGATATGCACTTTTTAATGAATCTACAATGGGTCTTTTCTTTTCACATGCTTTTTATTAGCTTCACTTCTTGTTTGTTTGTTTGTCCGTCTCTAACTCTTTGGACTACGAGTGAGCGGCTCATTACTGTAAAATGTCTCACCGTTTGTAATACGTTCGTTCCTTCGTTTTTTTTTTAAGAATATCGAACAACAATGTTGAAAATAAATATATATAGTTTAAAAAACTAAAAAAAACATGCTTTTAAAAAACATCAAACTCTACAACAACAACAAAGCGCTGGTTTATAATTTGTAAAAAAAAAAAAAAAAAAAAACTAAAAAGTTAAAAATAATTTTAAAAAGAGCATGCGGCGCTTGGTGCCACAATTTTTGTATATTAAGCACCCCACGCTTTTTTTTAAATTATTTTTTAATATTTTTTAAAAGCATGTTTTATTAGTTTTTTAAACTATATTTTTGTAAATATAAACTGTCCACAAACATAGCAAAAAACGATCAGAACTTCGTTTACACTTTCTATTCGACATTTTTAATCAATCCGAAACAAGAGAAATTGTCGTTTGAAGCGAACGAATAAACAATAAACTGTCGTCACCACGTTAGGTCGTTGAAAAAAACATTTGACTGCAGGAAAAAATTTTGACGTGATAAAATATTTCTGCTAACACTCTTAGGTTTGAGGAAGGTAGATGAAATATTTATACAATACGTAAAGAAAACCCTGTCCGATCCGTGAAGGTATTGTTAGGTATCGATAACTAATTCTACTAATGCCTACAAAGACAGGCAAAAAAAATCCCCCTGAAAAAATAAATATTATTTCTACATATACTATACTTAATACATGTGCGGTAAGCAACCCCTTCCGCGGGCGGCGGGGGGGCAGGGCACGCGGCACCTGTGACGTGGTCGCGTCGCTATTCACTTATAATAATACCGGTGTTGTCACTTTTTTATAAATTATCAAATTTCGGGGAAATTGGAATTAATTCCCGGGAAAAAAGAATTATTTCAAAAGTCATTAGTATTGTTACTATGATGATTACGTAAAATTTTATATTACATTTGGTCATGTGTTTACCTAACCTTTATTATCCTTATGGGTCGGACGGGTTTTCTTTACATATTGTATACATTTATTTCGGAGTATAAAAAAAAAGTTACATTTTGTAAGCTACTATAATATGTCGACTCATCGTATTCACCAGACATTCCATAATTTTATTTAAAGGTATCTCGATAACTTACACCTTTCTTGGCTTTCAAAGGTTGGACACTCGTCCCCTGAATTTCTATAGAATACAAAGGGGACTACGACCATAATAGTCTAAATCGACGATAAACATTATTTTCCATAGGTATGTCGGGCCGTGCTTTTGACAGCCTGGGTAAGACGATACCACTTGGTAAGATTGGCTTCTGACTGTTCGTAACAAGTATCAAAGGCGGCCGGTGCCATCGGCTCTGAGTGCTTTCTAAAGGTCCCGATGTAATGAAATGAAAACATCCTACACACTGCATGCAAACCAAAGTAAATATTTGAATAATGTTGTGCGTAGCAACCGGCTACGGGCTACGGCGTAGCCCTGGCTAGTTCTATTCATTAAGGGTCAAGATTGATTGGGATTATTTGACAGTTTTATGTAGCTTGACCTGCTGTCGTCCGTATCACTTTAGTGAGCTTTCTGCCGTTTTTGACACAAATATGGCTTTAAGTATTTAGTTGTGATTACCCAAATTAGATCCTTATAATAAACAGATTAAGACACATTTCACCAAAATCTTAGTTATCTTTTATCCGTGTCAATAATTCAAAATGTAGCTCGCAATAAGACTCATTCTAAGTAGGTTAATTGAAGTGAAAAGTTTGTTGAAATGCTCTGTTAATTAATTAATCCTTTATTAATTAAATGTTATAAAATCACTGTTTTGTTTAACAGAAAGTAGGAAAATAACGATGTGATTAACTGCTAAATGAACGACGAACAAGGAACTTTATCCTTTAATTAATCTCATTGGAGGCGACAGTCCTTTAAGTATCAATCAGAGTATCGCTTGTTCCGGATCAAAGGCATTACATTAAAAGGACTAGAACTTTTCTAGTTTCTCACTAGTTAAAGGGATATCCGGATTGTATCCAATTAGATGGACTGGATTTATTAAATCCGTAATGAAATGAAATGAAATCGTTTATTAAGCAAGCAAGCAAGTTTTTGCAGTCAAGCACAAGTTTATAATTAATTTTTTAAAAAAAGGAGGATCACTGATCACTTTTACACGTGTTTTTTTTTTTACATGGTATAAACCAGCGCTTGACCGCAATCCTGCCTGATGGTAAGCAGTGACGCAATCGTTGATGGTAAAGCGCACTAGTTTATTAAGAGCCTATTCACTCTAGCCTTGAAGACACTCAAATTGTAGTCCGACGGAAACACCGCCGCTGGCAAATTGTTCCAGTGTGTTTTTGAAAATAGTAGTAGTAGTGTAGTAGTAGTAGTAAGTAGTAGTAGTGTAGTGTATTTTTTGAAAATTATTTAATTTTTTTTAAATGAAATCGTTTATTAAGCAAGTGCTTAATAATTTCATTTCATTTCAATGAGTTTTTAATGTGTTGTTGTTTTGGTAAATAGATATAAGTACTAACACTAGTCTCTTAGTTATGTATAAATTAACCAAGTGGACTTAGGGGCCATCCATAAAGTACGTCACACGAATTTCATGATTTTTTGAGCCCCCCCTCCGTCCTTGTCACAGGTGTTCACATTTCTGAGACCCCCCCCCCCCAATGTGACGTCACATGTTTTGCAATTTCACATCGAAAAATTATTAAATTAAAACAGCAGTTCCGAATTTAGTTTTATTTCCATTTAAATAAAGTACTTTTTTTTATGAAATCAACATTATATCAATTATTTGAAACAATAACAAAGCAATAAACTATCGAATATAAAGAAAAGAAAGAAACCCAAAGGGCTCGACAAACACCGCCGCTGGCAAATTGTTCCAGTGTGTTTTTGAAAATAGTAGTAGTAGTGTAGTAGTAGTAGTAAGTAGTAGTAGTGTAGTGTATTTTTTGAAAATTATTTAATTTTTTTTAAATGAAATCGTTTATTAAGCAAGTGCTTAATAATTTCATTTCATTTCAATGAGTTTTTAATGTGTTGTTGTTTTGGTAAATAGATATAAGTACTAACACTAGTCTCTTAGTTATGTATAAATTAACCAAGTGGACTTATGAGTCTAATTTAAGGAATTTGTATGTCGTATTGTATGTCGAGTCGTGGTCGACAGCCTCCGTGGCGTAGCGGTAGCGGACGCGGCCGCTGCGCAGGGTGGCGCGGGTTCGATCAACGCACAGTGCAAGTATTTGTATGCATGAATTTTTGCACTGGTCTGGTCGTGCCTCGGAAAGCACGTTAAGCCGTTGGTCCCGGTTGCCATACGAACATCTAGTGGCAGTCCTTACGGGTTGTTGGAGCCTTCAAAAGTCCAACAATTGGTCTAACTGCAATGCTTCGATGTCGCCTTCGGGTTGTGAAGGTCAGACGGCAGTCGCTTCACGGAAAATGTCGAAGTTTAGCCATATCAGCAGTTGGACTGGTAAAGCTGACCCCAGACTCCAAAGCTGAAAAGGCTTCGGATGCGACTGGGATTAACGCTGTGATGATGATGATGATGACTAGTCTCTTAGTTATGTATACATTGACCAAGTGGACTTATGAGTCTAGTTTAAGGAATTTGTATGTCGTATTGTATGTCGAGTCGTGGTGGCGTAGCGGTTAAAACACCAGTCTCTCAAGTATAAGCGTGCGGGTTCAATTCCAGGTCAGGCAAGTAGCAATGTAACTTTTCTAAGTTATATGTACTTTCTAAGTATATCTTGGACACCAATGACTGATTACAAGGTGTAGAGAAACATCTTGAGGAAACCTGGACTTTTAAGTCTGAATTTTCTGAAATCACCAACCCGCATTGAGCAAGCGTGGTGATTAACCTCAACCTTTCTCTATATGAGAGGAGATTTGTGCCCAGCAGTGGGACTGTAAAAAAGGTTGATGATGATGATGTCATATTGTACTGACGGTCGAGATGAATGACACTTATATGCTGCACTGCAGTAGTTTTAGTTGGATATTGGATAGATGGTTTTCTCGGTGGTAGGCAACATCATCAGCCGCCGGCATAAGTTACCACCCACCAGACAAAGTCTTGCCGCCAAGCGATTCGTTGTGTTCGGGCATGATGTCTGGTGAAGCCGTACGGAGGACGGGTCTGAGCAGTTGTGTTGCGATGTGTACCGGGTACGATGTGCCTAATGTTGTTGTGTCGGGAGTTTGGTCGTGGAGGGTCTCCAGATCATCCTCTGGCGCAGCATCGTTGGTCGTGTTGTTGGGTTAAACATTGCATCACCTCGCTCAACTGCCGTCTTCCTTCCTATTCACTCAGTTTTTTTTGAGTGAATAGGCTTAATAAACTAGTGCGTTTTACCATCAACGATTGCATCACTGCTTACCATCAGGCGGGATTGCAGTCAAGCACTAGTTTATAACTAATAATAAAAAATAAAAAAAAGATAGGTTGGCAGAGAAGTACCCTCATTTGTCAATTATGATTAAGTCCCATATAATATAGACATGTCTAATGCACTAGCACGCTTTACCATCAACGATCGCATCACTGCTTACTATCAGGTGGGATTGCGGTCAAGCGCTTGTTTATCCATACTAATATTATAAATGCCAAAGTAACTGTGTCTGTCTGTCTGTGACCCTTTCCCGCTTAAACCTCTCAACCGATTTTGATGAAATTTGGCACAGACAATCTTTAGACCCTGAGAAAGAACATAGGCTACCTTTTACTGAAAAAAAATTGACATTCGCGAGGGAAATCTAAATAGCGCGATATAACCGAATTCCACGCGGGCGTAGGCGCGGGCGGAAAGCTAGTAATTTATAAAAAAAAAGCCGTCAATTGACAGCCTTCGTGGTGAAGCGGTAGCGAACGCGGCTGTTGCGCAAGGAGGAGCGGGTGCGATCCCCGCACAATGCAAATATTTGTATGCATGAATATGAATATTTGCAATTTCGGTCGTGCCTCGAAAAGCACGTTAAGCCTTTGGTCCCGGTTGCCATACAAGCATCTAGTGGCAGTCGTTACGGGTTATTGGAGCCCTCAAAAGTCTAACAATTGGTCTAACTGCAATGCTTCGATATCGCCTTCGGGTTGAGGAGGTCAGACGGTAGTCGCTTCACGGAAAATATCGAAGTTTAGCTAAAATCAGCGGTGACACTGGTAAAGCGGACCCCAGACTCCAAAGCTGAAAAGCTACGGATACGACTAGGATTAACGCTGAGATGATGACGACCGTCAATTAGAAACATGAATGATGTTTGAATATACATTTTGTTCCAGTTTTGTACATAAATTATTTAGTAAGTATATAATTATACAAATTGCCTAGCCACTTATCAACATTAACAAATCTTTCTTTTTTCCTTTTGTTATCCTCAGGACCCGGAACGTAACAGAAAAACCTCTTATGTATTGTAAAATTAACAATAGTAACCCGGAGTCTCCGGTATAATCGGGTCGTAACACCCTATGTGTTACGACCCGATTATACCCCGATTAGACCCGAGAATACGAACCAAATTAAAACCTTTGAGTTGTATTTATTAAATATAATAACGGGAAGCGTGGAGTTAAACTGCGATTCCAAGTGACAACTGATTTATTTGCACATACCTACATACATTACTTATTAACATACCCAACACCTCCCCCTTTAAAACATTACTTATAATATTGGGGCACATAATTTAGTTTACAAATACAGATCAAACACAAACAGCTTATACATCTAATGTTACAATATTTTTGTTAACATGTTTATTTTGACTACTTTCCGTATTTCCCTTGATATACGCATTTACGCCTAAGTTTAACATTTTCCACACTAGAACTCTGGACTGGTTCTGCTGTTATAGTTGTGGGACTTACAGCCATATTAACATCTTGTTGTGATTGATTCTGATCTTGTTCTTCATCAAATGATGGTGAAGTGTTCTCTATTTCATTTTCCAGACAAGATTCAGTATCAATCTCAGTTACGGCCTCATCTGCGCTACACGTTTGAGAATGTCTATAATGCTGTTTTTTAAGTGGTAATATTTGATCAATGTGACGTTTCCACTCGTGTCCGTCGGACACACGTACTTTATATGTGAGTGGATCCGTCCGTGCAATCACAGTAGCTACTGCCCATTTGTCAGCGCGAGCACGGTAGTCCCGCGCTAGCACTTGCTCGCCGGGCTCCACGTGTCGCTCAGCGCCGGGACACGCGCGCCCCGCCCGCTCTGCTGACAACTCCACTGCCCGCTCAGTGGAGGGCTTTATAACGTCTAACCGACCTCGTAATCTTCTACCAAACATAGCTACTGCTGGTGCCACTCCGGTAGTGGCATGCTCACAATTGCGATATTGAAACAGAAATTTCGATATAGCTGCATCTACATCTTCGCCTTCATGGATTGCCTTTTTCATTGCCCGTTTTACCAACTTGACAGCATTTTCAGCCGCCCCATTACCGGCTGGTCGATATGGACTTGTGATAGTGTGGTTTATTAGGTTTTTCTTTAAATAGTTAGTTAATTCAAATGAGCTAAATGGAGGTCCCCCATCACTAATTATATGTGTAGGCAATCCGAACCGTGCAAAAAGTTCCCTTAAGTTATTTACAGTAGATTTTGCATTAGTTCCTAACATTTTTTGAACTTCTATCCATTTACTGTGTGCATCTACCGTCACTAAATAATATTTACCTTGAAATATAGCAAAGTCAATATTTAAACGTTGCCACGGTCGTGTAGGAAAAGCCCACGGATGCAACTGTGCTCGCGCCGGCGCATCGCGCTGTTGCTGGCATGCACTGCATTCTCGGCACAATGTTTCAATTTCATTGTCCAATTGTGGCCAGTAAACATAGTTTCGAGCTAGATTTTTCATTTTGACTACCCCTAAGTGTCCCTCATGTAATTCCTGTAGAATTGGTTGCCTAAGTACATTTGGAATGACCACTCTGTGGTTGTATAATATACACTGTCTGTCGATGGTAAGGCTGTCCTTTCGATAGAAATAAGGCTTTTCTTCACTTCGATTAACTATTGCTGGCCAACCATTCATAATATAATTATAGATATTTTTAAGAACCGCATCTTCCTGTGTTTTATTTGAAACGTCTTTTGCTCTAATAGGAATCGATTGTTCTACGTAATTTATATATGATACCGTATCCTGTTCGTTTTTTATTTTACGTTCATACGGCAGTGGCAAGCGTGATAATGCGTCCACGTTATAATTATCTTTGGACTTTACAAATTCTATAGTGAAGTCGTAGGCTGCTAACTTTGTCGCATATCTTTGTAACCGACTTGCTGCAGTTTGCGGCAAACCGAACTTGGAACCAAAAATGAATGTCAAGGGTTTATGGTCGGTTTTAATTATAAAAGCACGACCATAAAGATATTGATGGTGTTTTATGACTCCACTAATTATTGCCAACGCTTCTTTATCTAATTGACTATACGCGCGCTCTGCTGAATTTAACGTACGTGATGCAAAGCATATCGGGCGTTCCTCGCCATTGGGATATCTATGTGACAATACACTACCAATGCCGTAAGAACTGCTATCCACTGCTAGCACTAAGGGAAGTTCCGGGTTGTAATGTACTAATACTTTACTACCTGCAATTGCCTTTTTAACCTTTTTAAAACTGTCGTCACAATCACACGACCAATTCCACTCTGCATTCTTTCGCAACAGCTTATGCAAGGGATATAGTATTGTACTTAAGTTAGAAATAAACTTTGCATAATAGTTCACCATACCTAGAAAAGACTTAAGCTGCGTCACGTCAGTCGGCCTTGGTGCATCCACAATTGCTTTAATTTTGTTCTCATCGGGATGTAAGCCATGTTTGTCAATAACAAACCCTACATAAGTGATACTATCTTGCATAAATACACACTTATCTAATTTGATTCTCAAACCGACCTCGCGCAATCGACTCAATAATGCTTTTAAATTATCGATATGCTCACCACGTGACGCCCCAGTACACGCTATATCGTCGATGAAAACAGCGACTCCTTTGAGTCCTTTTACAGTTTGTTCCATAAATTTTTGAAATTTTTCTGGAATACATGTAAGTCCAAATGGTGTGCGATTGTACACAAATGTACCTATATGTGTCGTTATGGCGGTACATGCCTGCGACTCCTGCTCTAAAAATAATTGTTGTAATTGTTGTTGTTGTTGTTGTTGTTGTAGTTGTATTTATTAAATATAATAACGGGAAGCGTGGAGTTAAACTGCGATTCCAAGTGACAACTGATTTATTTGCACATACCTACATACATTACTTATTAACATACCCAACACTTTGAAATAAGTTTTTCTGAACAAAAACCTTGCACTTAAAATGAAGCATGAATCTATACTAATATATAAAGCTGAAGAGGTTGTTTGTTTGTTTGTGCGCGCTAATCTCAGGAACTACTGTACCGATTTGAAAAATTCTTTTTGCGTTGGATAGCCCATTAATCCAGGAAGGCTTTAAGCTATATAACATCACGCTGCGACCAATGGGAGTGGAGCATAACTAACTCCACGCGAACGAAGTCGCTGGCGGCAACTAGTATTGAATATGTACGAGAAGCGATTTTGTTATCATCACTAAATATTATAAAACAAAGTCCCTTTCTCTTTCCCTATGTCCCTTTGTATGATTAAATCTTTAAAACTACGCAACGCGCTGTTTTTTATACAACGTTCAGTTTTTCTGTAATATACCTATTTAGTATCTGCATTGCACCCGTGCGAAGCCGGGGCGGGTCGCTAGTCTATACTAATCCTTAGATACATATACTTATCTATACTAATATATAAAGCTGAAGAGTTTGTTCGCGCTAATCTCGGGAGCTACTGGTCCGATTTGAAAAATTCTTTTTGCGTTGGATAGCTCATTAATCCAGGAAGGCTTTAGGCTATATGTCATCACACTGCGACCAAAAGGAGCGGACCATAACTAACTTCACGCGAACGAAGTCGCTGGCGGCTGCTAGTAATATATAAAGCTGAAGAGTTTGTTTGTTTGTTTGAACGCGCTAATCTAAGGAACTAATGGACCGATTTGATTTTTTTTATTTGTGTTGGATAGCCCATTAGTCCAAGAAGGCTTTAGGCTATATAACATCATGCTGCGACCAATAGGAGCGGAACATATAAAAAAACATATCGAAACCTACGTGGGTGAAACCGCGAGACGCAGCTAGTCTTATATAAAGTGATCCTAGAGTGAGTTTTCATTCCAAAGGATGCTTAGGGATTGACAGGTCATTCTAAGCTGGCTTTACCCCACTCATCACGGTAAGATTCTTATAGAATCGGTCAGCAGAATTGATTTGAAGATATAAATGATGTTCTAGCATGGTTTGAAGCTTTTTTTTTTTTATAAATGACTAGTTTTCTGTCCGCGGCTTTGCCCGCGTGGAATTCGGTTACAACGCGCTTTGTAGATTCCTCATTTTCGGGGATTAATTATCGTATCATTTAGCTTCTAAGTTTACATGTGCATATTCTTTTGCAATATATGACCATGTTTTAAACGACACACAGCGCCATCTATCACCAAACTGGTATGAAGCTAACAATATTTTTGTTTTCCCTCGAAAATAACAATTTTTTTCCGGGATAAAAGTACCCTATTATTTAATCCGGACTTCTAACTTTACATTTGCAAAATTTCAAAGCAATGGGTTTAGTAGTTACCGTGTGAATGCGGAACAAACAAAGAAACAAACTCACTTTTCGATTTATAATATCAAGAAAGGATAAACTAGTGCTTGACGGTAAGTTGCCTGATGGTAAGCAGTGATGTAATCGTTGATGGTAAAGCGCGCTAGTTTATTAAGAGCCTATTCACTCTAACCTTGAAGACACTAAAATTTTAGTCCGACGGAAACACCGCCGCTGGCAAATTGTTCCAGTCCTTCGATGTACGCGGTATAAAAGACGAGGCGAAAGTGAAATTTTAGTTAATAAGTACATTTGTGGTGGAAAAAATGTCATAAATTTTTTCATGTTTATTTCTCTAATTAAAGTCCCGTCGCGTCTGGCTGTCCCATAATATCATTTCTGACAATCTATTTCGAGACAAAATAAAATCAAATCAAAATGTTGCATTGGTCACTAGCGGGCGCCCGCGATTTCGTTCGCGTGGAGTTATGAATATTTATTTTAACACCAGAAGAGTCGATTTCTATAGTTACATTATTACACTTCTTCTAATAAGTACACTTAAATTTCAATTTTCTTACTTCAGAAACATAGGACTTTCATACAAACTTCCAAACCCCCTTTTACCCCCTTAAGGAATGATTGTTGATAGAGCTGATAAAAAAGTATAAAGCAATAAAAAAAGCATCCTTTTTATAAAAGCAAAATAAGTTGCTTTTTAAAAAACGCAACAAACGCAGATTCAACTTTGTGTTATGGTAATCCTACCAATATATATACTTATTATTTTATTAAGTTGGAGAGTGCTTTTCCGGAGCAACTTTTTCGTGATTTCGTATAACTTTTCTTTCACTTATGCTTTATGCTTATTTGTTTAGTTGCTTTTGCTTTTTGCTTTGGCAGATTCTTCTAATCAGTCCCACTTACTGAATTAGTGAATATTTTTTTTTATTTGAATGCTTAATGGTAATGGTCAGTGCTGATACGCGTTTGGTTATTGTTTTGTGGTTATAGTGTTTTTGTGAAAGACTATAGGTATTAATTGAGTAGAGTAAAATTAAAATACTTCATGCATTTTTAGGTTAATTGTAAAATACTTTGTAATAATATTATTTCATTTAGACTTTTAGAAAATGTCTCTCAATCGTAATAATAACGAGATTTGGAACTTTTTTGAAAGAAGTTCACTTTCTGACAAAGTCGCGGAATGTAATTTTTGTAAAAAATCTTTTTCGTATAAATCGTCGGTTACCAACATTCGTGTTTAATAAAAAAAGCGTAAATAAAATATATATATTTTTTTTATATATATTATAAACTAGCGCTTGACCGCAATCCTGCCTGATGGTAAGCAGTGGCGCAATCGTTGATGGTAAAGCGCACTAGTTTATTAAGAGCCTATTCACTCTAGCCTTGAAGACACTCAAATTGTAGTCCGACGGAAGCACCGCCGCTGGAAAATTGTTCCAGTCCCTCGATGTACGCCGTATAAAGGAGGAGGTGAAATGCTTCGTCCGGATCGTAGTGGTGTTAACAACGTAAGGGTGGAAACTAGCCCTACGACGGGTCGTCCGATGGTGGAACGGAGATGGGGGAATTAAATCATGCAATTCCCTCGCACACTCCTCAAAATGCATCCTATAGAACATCGAAAGTCTGGCTACTCTACGCCTGTGCTCTAGGCTTTCGAGATATATATAAATAGCAAACAGCAATCATTAACATATCCTTTTTGCACTAGAAATTGCTTTAAAAGTTTATAAGCAATTAAGCAGTTAACAAAATCTGCTTTTTGAAATAAATAAAAATCATAATTGCTTTTTTACTTTTAAGCATTTAGTTCTAAGTCTAATTGTTAATATAAAAATATTATGTTCCTGGTTTAATGGGCTATATAACGCAAAAAGAATTTTTCAAATCAGACCAGTAGTTCTTGAGATTAGCGCGTTCAGACAAACAAACAAATTCTTCAGCTTTATTATATTAGTATAGATAAGCCAACAAGGACACTTAGGAAACGTCAGGAGCTAGGTATGCGGTTCCAAAAAGTCGTTTTTTATAGAGAAGAGCCGGGAACAAACCCTACGGTTATTATTTTTAAAATAAGTGGCTTTTTCAATGTTTATGCATTACCGAGTACTTGATAAAATATAAAATTATCTAAAATTTAAAAAGTTTACAAAGTTCGCACATTTACGAAATGTCGAAGAATTTATCAAAAGTATAGATAAAATTCTATTAATGTTATAACTTTAAAGACCATAATTTTTTGCTTTTTTAATTTTTATTCAGAATCTTATCCCAGTGTTATAATTTGATCAATATTAGCACTTACTGTTAAGTAACTTACTTAACAATAAGCGCTTGGAGGCTTATCTTCATAATTATTTTTTTTTGTACGCATCCTATAAGTAATTGATCCACTGTTATTTTACCTTTGCGAATGTATCATTTGGTTGTTTCTCTGTAATCAATTGTTGGTAAACCTAATAAAATAAATTATTAAAATATAAAAACCTATTAAAACCACGTTACTAATATTATAAATGCGAAAGTGTCTCTGTCTGTCTGTCTGTCTATCCGGCTTTCACGCCAAAACTACTGAACCGATTCTAATGAAATTTGGTACACAGTCTAGAGCCTGAGAAAGGAAATAGGCTATATAACATCCCGCTATGACCAATAGGAGCAGAGCAGTAACAAAAAATGTTTCGAAAGCGGGAGCTAACGTAGACGTACTACATATTGCTCTTATTATTTTAACAGGCGCTTATTTTATGTCAATTGAGCTCTTTTTAATTTACGGGAACCATCGCGCGCTGTAAACGGAAGTCCACGCGGACGGAGTTGCGGGCAGCAGCTAGTTTCAAATAAAAAAGAAGGTAATGTAGGAGGAACTGATAAAATTGAACCATTTGCTACAATGTTCAACAACTACTTGATTTAACTACGGTATTATAGGGTAAAACTATTAGTAGAAATGAAATGAAATCGTTTATTAAGCAAGTAGGATCACTGATCACTTTTAATTGTCATGTTTATTTTTTATTAATTTTTTTTAACTAGATGAAGCCGGCATTTCCTAACTGACTACCTCTGAGAAGAAATAGCCGAAACAAACTCAGGGATCATCGTCTTTTTTCAAGTCCAGCCAAAAATGATAATGTTTACAATAATTTACCTTATAATTACGCATATTGCCTAATAACAATTAACAATGCTTAACAGAGCGAGCAGCTCAGTCCCAAGCTTTTTTGTCTTCTAAATAATCTGTGATTTTATAATACCCCTTTTTGCAAAGTTTGGCCTTTATATGGTTCTTAAATCGTTTAATGGGTAAGTTTCGAACGTCCATGGGAAGCTTGTTGTAAAAGTGTATACATTGACCCATGAACGAGTTGCCTACTCTGTGGAGACGAGTGTGATGTACAGCAAGATTGTGTTTGTTCCTGGTATTTATATTATGAATATCGCTTATCTTCTTAAAATTCGAGATATTTTTATGAACATACATAAGATTTTCAAATATATATTGTGAAGCTACAGTCAGAATGTTCACCTCTTTGAACTTTTCTCTAAGAGATTCTCTAGGACCAAGGTTATAAATGGCTCGAACAGCACTCTTCTGTAAAACAAAGATGGTATTGATGTCCGCACAAGTTCCCCAGAGAAGAATCCCATAAGTCATAAGACTATGAAAATAACTAAAATAAACAATTCTGGCTGTATCCACAGTAGGTTACCCCATTTAAGAAAGTAATAATACAACTATGCAACTAATAAAATGCAATCATTTGCAATCGGCTGTTAATGCTACCTCAGGCTTTCGGAATAATAACGCCACTTTCCCAAGCGTGGAAACCGCACGCGCGCACTTACAAACATTTGCGAGGCACTACAATCCTGTGGCAAGCCCAAAAGCATTCTGGAAGCATTATTATACAGACATAATGAGTTGGGCAGTTTCATCAATCACTTGTATGTTTGCTATATCGGAAAAACGATTAGATAATGATACTGTTATTTATTAAATTGTAGTGGAGTCCGCGATAAAAAATACAACACTATAGTTGGTGTTTAATACTCGTATACATATGGGAAAAAAGGTGTGTTTCTTATCATCATAAACAGCCTATAATGATCCCACTGTAGGGATACAGGCCTCCTCTCAATGAGAGGAAGTGGGCTGTAACCTACCACGCTGGCCCAATGCGGGTTGGTAATGTTACATCATCACCTCAGCCACATGAAGTCCACTGCTGAACATCAGTTCGGGCGAATTTCTGAATTGATTTTTGTGTGTTTTCCATAATGGACGCTCCCGGCGTACAATTTATTTCTGCATCGTTCTCACACGGTTGATTTCAATATGAATGATGTAATCAAATATTTGTAACAATAGCTTGAAAATTTAAAAAAGTGTCCATGGAGTTTCTTGCCCGTTCTTCTCCATAGGTACCTACTCTTTGGAATGGGCGACTAGCTTCATCTTATTGACTGACCGACCTTCTGACAATTCAAAAGTACCTGTAACTGGTTTATTTGAAATAAATGCTTTGATTTTGATTTTGAACACGGGCCTCCACCAAGGATTTCCAAAAAGAACGGTTGGGCGCGGCCTGCATCCAGCGCTGTTCTGCGATTTTTGTCAGATCATTCGACCACCTGATCAGTGGGCGTTGGAAACTGTTGGAACCCGCCTGCCAAGTGTGGCGAGTATGGCATTTACCCTCCAATGGATGTCACATGTCTTATACAATTTTTTTTTGGCTTGAGGACATGCCGGTTTCCTGACGATGTTTTCCAACACCGTTTTGAGAGCAGTGGTGATGAAATAATTTACACAAAGTAAAGCGTGTGATGGGGTTCGAACCTACGACCTACGTAAGTTGTCTTGTAACATATAAGACACTAGGCCACCGCTGGTCTGTTTCTTATATTAGATACAAGCGACCCGCCCCATGTCGTGGTGGCCTAGTGGTTAAAACACCAGCCTCTCAAGTATGAGTGCGCGGGTTCGATTCCAGGTCAGGCAAGGACCAATGTAACTTTTCTAAAAGTTATATGTACTTTCTAAGTATATCTTGGACACCAATGACTGAAGGTGAAGGAAAACATCTTGAGGAAATCTGGATTTTAAGTCTGAAATCGCCAACCCGCATTGAGCAAGCGTGGTGATTATGCTCAATCCTTCTCTGTATGAGAGGAGACCTGTGCCCAGCAGTGGGACGATAAAAAAAAGGTTGATGATGATGATGATGACCCGCCCCGGCTTCGCACGGGTGCAATGCTGTTACTAAATACACTACAAAAAAACTGTTAACGTTATATAAAAACATAGCGGCCCGTCGATCCCGTGCCGCCGCAAACGCGACACCCCGCAATTTTAAAATCTGTAATATCTTCGAAAATATTCATTTAAATCATATGCTGTAAAGGGCGATATAGATCTATATTAAATCAACAATGTATTTAAGACATTAAATTGGATAAAGATTAATGCTGTATTGGTTAAAATCGTTTCGAAAGTTAGCCAGTATTTGTCGTAAAAAGTAAATGACATATACTAGTACATTACAATATTTAGTACATTATTATGATAAATCTCGTAGGGTTCAACCTACGTTTCAGTCGAAATGCGGAAAAAATATAATTATTTACAGCATCACAATAGAAACCTCAAAAATAATAGTATTTCTCCACTATTGAATGGATGTTAGTATACATATAAACCTTCCTCTTTAATCACTCTATTTATTAAAAAAACCCCATCAAAATCCGTTGCGTAGTTTTAAAGATTTAATCATACAAAGGGACATAGGTTAAGAGATAACGACTTTGTTTTATACAATGTAGTAAAGTACCAACTCTGCTCGCTACTTAGTTTGCGTAAATGTCGGTAAATGAATTGGATTCCATGTGATTGCTTTATTTTTCGAAGAACTTTTTTCACGTTTGTTTATAAAATAAGCTTTTAATAATTACGGTAATCTGTTAGTGAAAGTAGAATAGAATAGAACACTCTTTATTATGTACACCATATAGATTACAGAACATAAATTGAAATATTTTATAAAGGGTGACACAATGGACGGTCTTATCGGAAAGAGCGATCTTTTACAGGCCTTTTTCTTTTACGTACCGTATATACCTAATCGGCCCAATCGTTTCAGTTATTCTCCAGAATAAACGATGAGCCAGAAAAATATCAATATACACTTTTATATAAATAAATAAATATATACGGACAAATCACACAGATTGAGCTAGCCCCAAAGTAAGTTCGAAACTTGTGTTATGGGATACTAACTCAACGATACTATATTTATAAAAGATACATATATAGATAAACATCCAAGACCCAGGCCAATCAGGAAAAGATCGTTTTCCTTCATGACCTGGCCGGGGATCGAACCCGGGGCCTCCACGTCGCAGGCAGGCGTGTTGACCGCTGCGCCACGGAGAACATTACGCACATTGCGGAATTTAATAGAAACAGACCTTAGTTGTATTTATGTGTATTGTGTATATAATAGACAAGCGACATGCCCCAGCTTCGTACGCTTCTTACAACCTAACGAAACAAAAAATCCTATTTATTAATTAAATAATGAATAAATCGTTTAATAATTACGAATCAATTGTTGTTAAAATGATTCATTACACAATATTTATTGCTTAATATCTTTCAACACAGGTAATAGTATTAGAAAATATTAAGCCAAATTATTTGTTAATCTGCGAATGGCTAAAATAGCGGTAAACATTTGACGTAAAAGACGAACAAGAGGTTTTAATGGCTTAATCAGAAGAGTTGCTTCATTATTTCTGTTCTATGTGAACTATGTGTAAGTTAAATACTTTGTTACAAATGTGTGTTATTTAGGAATACTTACCTACTTAGTTATTGTTATTATCTTGCTATAATTCCGAGGTCTCTTGGTCCGTTGTCCAAGAGATAGAAGTCATTGTTTTTGAAAGTTACAATATTGTATGGCAATATAAGAACCATATTGATAGAGAATCTTCTCCGGTCTTCTCCATAATGACCTAGTTTTGCGAACGAACGAAGTTTTCTGATTAATTCCTGACAAGAATAAATTGAAATAAATGTCTGGCCTTGTGTCTATATGTGCTTTACTTTATAAACCTCTTGGCCTACAAAGTGTTTTCATAAAAAAAAACATTCAGACACAGTAGGTAAGTACATACCTACTTCTATTTTACACTGAATTAACCTAACGACTTCAACTTCAACTCTTGATCAATGGCCCTTGTGGAAGAGACACCACAATTTTGCCAATAACACATGTAACAAATTATAGAAATTCTTTGAAAATTTTATTTCAAAATAATGGCAGATATCGCCAATGACAGTCGAAAAAGACGGCCGCGTGAACCGTCTACGAGGGAGGTTTGAGGCAAAGTCGTGATGTGGCCACTATGTTGCTATATTTCAACGTTCCTTATGAATTATTTACTGAATGCACGTTTTGCTACATAAATCACACGCTTTTATTTGGAAAAAGAAAGATTTTTTTTTATTCCGCACAAACAAAACGCACAACTAAATACCATAAAATTACAATAACAAACAAAGTACAGGAAAAAAAAAATAATATCACCAAAAGTCTCGTACCCTAAACATGCAAAACTGCCAAACTATAAACAAAGTTGATTTGATGTCAAAGCCAGGGTCATAGACCATAGACCATGGAAGTAATAAGTACTACGTACAACGTAATACTTATTACCTCCATGCCATAGACATTAGACAGCACTCATTATTTGACAATTCAATCCGCCTGTCATTCGTAATGCGCCCGCATAGATGTAGGATTTCATTGCTATACGGTTTTTTGACGGGAAGGCTAAGGTGAATGTCACGCTCATTTTTCATTGGACTTTTAAATTATTTATAGTGTCGTTTACTAAATAAAAGCGCGTGATTTATGTAGTAAAAAGTGCATTCAGTGAATAATTCATAAAGAACATTGAAATATCGCAGCATAGTGACCACATCATGGCTTTACATCAAATCTCCTAGCAGTCGGCTCACGCGGCCGTTTTTTCAACTGTCATTGGCGATATTCGCCATTATTGTGAAATCATTTTATTAAAGAATTTCTATAATATGTTACACGTGTTATTGGCAAAATTGTGGTATCTAACCACAGAGGCCATTTAAGAGTTGAAGTAGTATTCATTGCTATATGTCTATGTGCATACATCTATGTGCGCCCGCGGAACTAGCTAATGACAACAAACCAAACAACAACATAAAAATGCAAAAAGATAATTGCAAAGAGGAGTACATAATTAAGTGTGTTACAAAATAAATAACAGTTTAACTGTGCATCGCATCTATGCAAGAAAAGGTCGTTGCTCAACAAAATGCTGTGACTTCAGACGAACCTATTGTCAACAGCGCTGGTTTTCAGCAACCACCTCTCGGATGACGTAATGCCGTCCCAGCGTGAGACAACATTCGGGTAAGTGTAATTTTTTCGCAGGATTAATAAGTGATAAACTAGGTGAGGATAGTATGTAAAAATTAATTAAACATATTAGTAAACAACACTATATATAAATTTTGACATCCTCCGTGGCGTAGCGGTAGCGAACGCGGCCGTTGCGCAAGGAGGCGCGGGTTCGATCCCCGCACAGTGCAAATATTTGTATGCATGAATACTTGCACTTGTCTGGTCGTAGGTACCTCGGAAAGCACGTTATGCCGTTGGTCCTCACATCTAGTGGCAGTCGTTACGCGTTGTTGGAGCCCTCAAAAGTCTAATAATTGGTTTTTAACTGCAGTGCCTAGATATCGCCTTCGGGTTGTGGAGGTCAGACGGCAGTCGCTTTACGGAAAATACCGAAGTTTAGCCAAAATCAGCAGTTAGACGAGTAAAGCTGACCCCAAACTCCAAAGCTGAAAAAGCTACGGATGTGACTGGGATTAACGCTGAGATGATGATGATGACTATAAATAAATTTAAAATTCCAATGAACAATGAGCGTGACTCTCATCTTAGCTTTCCCGCCAAAACTCCTGAACCTAACGAATACATCTAGGTATCAGACAGTGACGGGTGGATATTGGCTAGTGCTGCTGTAATAAAAAAAAACTATGATCCGTTTCAGTCGATTCCACGAAAGTTTAATATGCATTTTTCATTCGATTTCATATAATTATATTCTCAGACTTTACCGATTTATTACTGATTGATTAATGGTAATTCAGACATCACTTAATCGATTATTAAGTTCGATTAAGTTAATTTAAGTTTTCTCGCTTTGAAGGTTATGTTAACAATATTTGTGATTTCCTTTACAAAAATATAATGGATGTTTCCAATACACATTTCAACTATGTAGTTTATTATTGGATCTCGAAGTACCCACGCTTTTCCTTTCACGCACGGGCAGAAGATAGTTACTTAATATGATTGATAATAATGTATTCCAGGTTTCTTACTACACTAGTCATCATCATCATCTCAGCGTAATACCAGTCGCATCCGTAGCTTTTCACCTTTGGAGTCTGGGGTCCGCCTTACCAGTCTAACTGCTGATTTTGGCTAAATTTCGATATTTTCCGTGAAGCGACTGCCGTCTGACCTCCACAACCCGAAGGCGATATCTAAGCATTGCAGTTAGATCAATTGTTATACTATTGAGGGCTCCAACAACCCGTAACGACTGCCACTAGATGTTTGTATGGCAACCGGGACCAACGGCTTAACGTGCTTTCTGAGGTACGACCAGACCAGTGCAAATACTCATATTCATGCATGCAAATATCTGCACTATGCGTTCTTTCTACACTAGTATGTGGAATAAAATCTCCAAAATGGTGGTGAAAACAGCGTCCAAATGCATTGCGGGGTTTAGAATAACGACGGAGTCATACAAACAGATAAATATGAAAACCGATATTGCTTTAAATTATTTTTCTAGATATAAGCTTTGCCCGACTTAGTGTAATATAATATCTCCAGCGCCGAAATCTATAGTCAATAGTATTCCTCGACACGGCCGTCTCGGCCTAAAAATAGACATTTAATTTGAATCATCATCGTCATCATTTCAGCCGAAAGACCTCCACTGCTGGACATAGGCCTCCCCCATGGTTCTCCACGACGACCGGTCCTGCGCCTCTCGCATCCAGTTAATTTGAATATTAAAAGAAAAAAAAGACAATGTACAGTTTTTACTTAGCCACTTCAGCAAAGTCAAAGTTTCAAACGGATACATAAATAATATTTTAGCGTATTTGGTTCAAAACGGTCTCCAAAGCCTGAGTCGTAGAATAGCCAGCCTGGTGGTGTTATATAGGATGCATTTTGAAGAGTGTGCGTGGGAATAGCATGATTTCATTATTCAAACTCCGTTCCAACATCAGACGACCCGTCCTACGGTGATTATCCACCCTTACGTTGTTTACACCACTACGATCCAAACGAAGCGTGTCGCCTCGTCTATTATACCGCGTTCATCGAGGGACTGGAACAATTTGCCAGCGGCGGTCTTTCCGTCTGACTACAATTTAAGTGTCTTCAAGGCTAGAGTGAATAGGCTCTTAATAAACTAACGCGATTTACCTTCAACGATTGCATCACTGGTTACTATCAGGCGGGTTTGCAGTTAAGCATTAGTTTATAATATTTATAAAAAAGTAAGGTGCTTAGTGGTCAACCTGGAAGACTAACGGAAACCGAACTCGTAACATAGAACATAGCCCAAGGTGCGATTGGTAGCTCGCCGCCCGGTAAGGACCAGACCCTAGTCGCCGGCGCGTTGTGTTATACGCGCGCCTCAAAGAGATGTCAGGGTTGCGGGTTGTTTAAAAAACAAAGCGTGGCCCTGGCGTACAAGCAAGTGGAGAAACACGTGTGGGTTTTAGTCAGTAAACGTCTGACACGCCCTTCTGCTCCGCCCAGAGCGAGAGAAGTCATTTGATTATTTCCCATCCAATAAAAAACTAAAAAAAACATGCTTTTAATAAATATCAAACTATAAAGTTATTTTTTTTTTAATGCGTGAGGCGCTTTGTGCAATAATTTTTGGACATTACGCGCCTCACGCTTTTTTTAAAATTATTTTTAACTTTTTAGTTTGATATTTTTAAAAGCATGTTTTTTTTAGTTTTTTAAATTATTTTTATTTTCAACTTTTAAGTTCGATATACATTAAAGAAAAAAGACGACCGAACGAACGTATTGAAAACGGTGGGACATTTTACAGTAATGAGCCGCTCACTCGTAGTCCAAAGAGTTAGAGACGGACAAACAAACAAACAAGCAAGCAAACAAACATACAAGTGAAGCTAATAAAAAACATGTAAAAAAGATGGTGCGATTGGTCGCATATAGGTACATAAATTAGATATTATGTCAAAAAATTTTCAGCTTGTCGTGGACAGAACTACCAAAAAATAACTTATCCAATTGTAAACGGTATGTTGCAGTTGTAGTAGTTTTAATTACTACATACAAGTACTACACACCACATACACTATACATATATTATATAATAAAAAGTAAAAAAACTAAAACCCAACTACGACAAAAAACGACGCTGAAAAAGTATAAAACAAGATTTTCAGAATACTGAACGGAACAAAGTTGCTAATGTACCTAGTTGCAAGTAAATGGACAAAGTAGACTCTACCAAGATGCCTTCGTTGTAAATTTTTTTTTTTTTTTTTTTATAAATTATAAATCAGCGCTTGACCGCAATCCTGCCTGATGGTAAGCAGTGACGCAATCGTTGATGGTAAAGCGCACTAGTTTATTAAGAGCCTATTCACTCTAGCCTTGAAGACACTCAAATTGTAGTCCGACGGAAACACCGCCGCGGGCAAATTGTTCCAGTCCCTCGATGTACGCGGTATAAAGGAGGAGGCGAAGCGCTTCGTCCGGATCGTAATGGTGTTAACAACGTAAGGGTGGAAACCAGCCGTACGACGGGTCGTCCGCTGGTGGAACGGAGATGGGGGAATTAAATCATGCAATTCCCTCGCACACTCCCCGAAATGCATCCTATAGAACACCGAAAGGCTGGCTACTCTACGCCTGTGCTCTAGGCTTTGGAGACCAACTCGAGTTAGATCAGGGTCACCAATCAGCCTCTTTGCACGTCTCTCCACTGAATCCAAAGTGGCCAGGTGACACTTGGCAGCACCAGCCCAAATGTGGCTGCAGTACTCCACACACGAACGGACCTGTGCTTTGTATAACATTAGAAGCTGCCCAGGTGTGAAGTACTGCCGGACCTTTGCGATAACGCCAAGTTTCCTGGCAGCCACCCTGGCCTTGGACTCAATGAACCGCCCAAAGTTAAGGTTCGAGGAAATCTCAACTCCCAAGAGCTGAAGGCGGTCGGAACACTCCAAGGACACATTCCGAAAAGTAGGGGCCAAGGTGAACGGGCTCCTTTTGGCGGTGAAAAGACACGCCTGTGTTTTGGCGGCATTGAATGCTACAAGATTGGCATTGCCCCATTCGGAGACTGCCTGCAGTGCAACACTCGTTCGCTCAACCATGGCCTCTCTTTCGGACCGGATTGATTCCCTACTAGCCCGAGCATCCGGCAGGTATCTCTCTACAACTGTGCTGTCATCTGCATACCCATAGATACCGGGCATCAGCAGATCGTTAATATGCAGCAGAAACAGAGTTGCAGAGAGAACAGACCCCTGAGGAACACCGGCATTAGTTGACATGGGCTCAGAAGAGCATCCGTCGACAACAACTCGGAGGGACCGTTCAGTCAGGAAGTCTTTTACCCAGCCAGTCAGGCTAGGGGAAACGCCGTACGCTGGAAGCTTACTCAAAAGGCCAGCGTGCCAAACCCGGTCGAAGGCCTTCGAGACATCAAGGGAGACAGCAATCGCTTCCCCATTCTTCTCGAGGGCCTCGCCCCACAAGTGAGTGGCATACACTAGTAGGTCCCCAGTTGACCGATTGCGGCGAAACCCGTACTGTCGGTCACTGAGGAGATCGTTACCTTCCAGGTATGCCAAGAGGCGCGAGTTCAATACACGCTCCATAATTTTGCAAAGTATGGAGGTGATCGAAATCGGCCGATAGTTGGCAGGATCGGCACGACTACCCTTCTTGGGCACAGGCTGCACGTTAGCAAGCTTCCAGGACTTGGGCACTATACCAGTCCTAAATGAGAGGCGATACAAGCGCGTCAATACAGGAGACAACTCGGGCGCACATGCTTTAAGAACAATCGCTGGTATACCATCCGGACCACTAGCCTTATTCACGTCCAGACGACACAGTACTCTCAGAACCTCCTTGTTTCTAATGCGAACCTCAGGCATTGAAGCTCCGCAGTGAGGTAAATTAGGTGGAGTAGCACTGCCAGTATCTAGACGCGAATTATGGGCAAAGAGAGATGCAAAGAGACCTGCTTTCTCTCTCGCCGTATGAGCCAGTGTTCCATCAGGCCTAACCAGCGGAGGCAGTGAGGGCCGACAGAAGTTCGCCTCAACCGATTTGGCAAGGGACCAAAAAGATCTGCTACCGGATGGCTGCGCAGATAACTTGTTGCCAATATGGGTAATGCGGTCGAAGCGAGCCTTCTTGAGCGCCTTCTTGTAGGACTTGGCAGCACGGTTAAAGGCTCTCTTCTTTGAGCTTAGATCCGGAGCTCCGCGGTCACGAGCGTCAACCCAGGCGAGAAATGCCGTGTGCTTTCGCTGTTCAGCTTGGACACAATCGGCATTGAACCATGGGCGAGCCGAGCCACCGACGGGCACGTCATTGAATGGGATAAAATACTCCATAGCTTGACGCACCACATCGGTTATAGCGTCCGCACAGCTCGAAGGATTGTCAGAAGAGAAGCAGACCTGCTGCCAAGGATAAGACGCAAAGAAGTGGCGCATCTCATCCCAATCCGCTGACCTGTATCGCCACATTCGCCGTTCACCACGAGAGTCGTGATCTGGTGGGGAGAAGGACGTTACAGACTTCACCAGACAGTGGTCTGAAGTTCCCAACGGTGAGGAAACCGTTACAACACATCTGTCCGGATCAGTGGTCAGCAGAAGGTCCAAACAGTTGGCAGTATGCCCAACTACATCAGGCACCCTAGTCGCTTGCTCTACCAGCTGGGAAAGGCCCATAGAAAGCGCGAAGATTAAATTGACAATAATGTCATACAATACTATTCTGAAGTATGCAATATTCACCAAGTAGAGATAAATTTTCATGTCTGGAAAGACGTAGTCACACGTTACATATACCTACCTACCGTAGCACCTTGAGAACGTGTGACTACGCCTTTCCAAACATGAAAATTTATCTCTACTTGGTGAATATTGCATACTTCAGAATAGTATTGTATGACATTATTGTCAATTTACAACGAAGGCATCTTGGTAGAGTCTACTTTGTCCATTTACTTGCAACTACATTAGCAACTTTGTTCCGTTCAGTATTCTGAAAATCTTGTTTTATACTTTTTCAGCGTCGTTTTTTGTCGTAGTTGGGTTTTAGTTTTTTTACTTTTTATTATTTGTACTATTTTGGTGTTAAAGTGTATTTGTGGCGCATAATATTAACATAGTCTAAAAATCATACAGTCGTCCGACGAAGACGTCTAGACAGAGCAATCGTGCGGGGTGTGAGGGACGAGACGCGGGTAAGCGGCACCCGAGCTGCAAACAAAACGATGTTCGTAGCTCGGTATTTATCATTAAGGACTAACACATGTTCGTTTTTTTTATTTGTTTGATTTATAATTTGATATGAGTGTCAATTTTGAGTATAATTGGGGTACTTGTCACGAAAAAGTCATCCTTTTTGACATCCAAAATGGCGGACGTAATTTTTTTTATAATTTGATATGAGTGTCAATTTTGAGTATAATTGGGGTGCTTGTTACGAAAAAGCCCCTTTTTGAAATCCAAGATGGCGGACGCCAATGTAAATGTATATTAATATGATATGGGTCATATGGGTGAGCGATGGGTGAGTGATATGGGTTGTATTCCGATGTGGATTGAGGTGCTGGTTACGAATATGCCATCTGAATAACTTAAATCTGTCTCGAGTTGTTCCCGTAGTAAAAATAGCAAATTAATTAAATATAATACAGCTATCGATGTTGATCTGCAATAATTTCATAAATATTGTTTATTTGTGACAACCTTGGCAGATGCGTTACTGTCTAGACGATGTCGGTATTTTACACGAGATCAAAGGCGTGGACCTACTGTATGTATTTTATACTGTGATATTAACAAAAGTTAAAATGATGAACTAAAAACTAGGAAGTTAACATACGACATCTCTTTTGACTTATGTATCGGCGCATAGTAATATGTAGAGATATCCTGTTTTACTATTTCGTAGCACGTGGATCGTAGCGCGTATAGCAATGGTTTCCCCGTATGAAGCTCCCAGTATTTCGTAGTAGCGACGCACATTTGCGTCGATGGGAGCGAATGGGTCATGAATTAGTGGATGAGGTCGTTAGTAAGTATAAATAAATTGGATGTTTCATATATTGAGAGGACCTGGGAAGATTTCTTAATCTATGTAATTCTGGTAAAGATCGACTGTCATGTGGATTTTTAAGTAATTTATTATTATTGTCCAAGGCAGTTATAAACAATCACTCTATGGTTTTGACTCTACTGAGAGCGACATAGGCCTGTCCTTTAGCAAACAATGACTTTCCTAGATCGATAACTGCTTTATCTAGAGTACAACCTTGTAATTTATGTACAGTACAACCCCAAGAAAGAATCAGCGCGGGCATTTTACGCTGAATTTTCCCAGACCCCCTCAAGCCGTCCAATTCAGTGAGACAAGGCTCGATAAGTCCGTTAATATCTGCTTTTATGGATGCGTCGTCAAATTGTATGAGAACAGCGCTAGGCTGTTCTCCCTGTTCCAACTGATCACGCAGAAGAGCAGGCCATTCGAAGGTCTTTTTTTTTTTTTTTTTTATTATTATTTATAAACTGGTGCTTGACTGCAATCCCGCCTGATGGTAAGCAGTGATGCAATCATTGATGGTAAAACGCACTAGCTTATTAAGTCTATTCACTTAAAAAAAACTGAGTGAATAGGAAGGAAGACGGCAGTTGAGCGAGGTGATGCAATGTTTAACCCAACAACACGACCAACGATGCTGCGCCAGAGGATGATCTGGAGACCCTCCACGACCAAACTCCCGACACAACAATATTAGGCACATCGTACCCGGTACACATCGCAACACAACTGCTCAGACCCGTCCTCCGTACGGTCTTCACCACTCCCATCGCTCCGTTTACCAAATCCTGGTTTACATTCAAATTTCTACGAAGCATTACTCGGGATTATGTACAAGCATAAAGTACTCGTGAAGCTCTTTCAAGTGATACCAAATACGGTATATTTATTTTAATTTTATATTATCATAGAACTTTTTGTCCGCTAGAGGGCGCAATACTAAAATTTGGTGACAAGCTTTATAGCTCACTAGCAGCCGCCAGCGACTTCGTTCGCGTGGAATTAATTATGCTCCGCTCCTATTGGTCGCAGCGTGATGTTATATAGCCTAAAGCCTTCCAGGATTAATGGGCTATCCAACGCAAAAAGAATTTTTCAAATCGGACCAGTAGTTCCTGAGATTAGCGCGCACAAACAAACAAACAAACAAACTCTTCAGCTTTATATATTAGTATAGATAACCAACAGAATATCAAGGCCCTTCTAATGGTACTGCAGTGGTCTTATTCTCATAAGTAGTAAAGAAGCTATGAACGAAAAGATGTAAATTATATGCAATCAGCCCATGAATACAGCTAAAGTCACAAGCAAATGCTAGTAATATATATATTCAAAATGTACAAGTAAAGCGCTTTCAAATGATACCAAACACGGCATATTTATCTTAACTTTATTTTTTTACTCTGTATGTTTTGTCCGCTAGGGCGCCACATTAGATTTTGTAAAACTCCATATAGCCTATAACCGGCGGACAATTAAGACGCTTCTAATGATATGTCATTTGTCGAATTCTGATACGTAGTTTAGAAGTTACGAGGGAACAGATGAACATACATACATACATACATACATACATACATACATACATACATACATACATACATACATAGCCTGTCAAAATCATAACCCTCCTTTTGCTTTGCCGTAGTTGGGTAAAAACAGTCACAGTATTATAAAACGGTCAGGTGGAGAAGTACCTAAATTACATAACTTACTTTTATTGAATATTTGACTTATTAGAATATTTTATGAATACATTTTTCATAAAATGACAGCCTCCGTGGCGTAGCGGTAGCGGACGCGGCCGCTGCGCAAGGTGGCGCGGGTTCGATCCCCGCACAGTGCAAGTATTTGTATGCATGAATATGAATATTTGCACTGGTCTAGTCGTGCCTCGGAAAGCACGTTAAGCCGTTGGTCCCGGTTGCCATACGAACATCTAGTGGCAGTCGTTACGGGTTGTTGGAGCCCTCAAAAGTCCAACAATTGGTCTAACTGCAATGCTTCGATGTCGCCTTCGGGTTATGGAGGTCAGACAGCAGTCGCTTCACGGAAAATGTCGAAGTTTAGCCATATCAGCAGTTGGACTGGTAAAGCGGACCCCAGACTCCAAAGCTGAAAAGGGCTTCGGATGCGACTGGGATTAACGCTGGGATGATGATGAGTCACAGTATTATAAAAAGTAAAAGTGATACTTTCCTTATGTTGCTTTGTATAATTCAATCTTTAAAACTATACAACGGATTTTGATAGGGTTTTTTAATAGATAGAGTGAATCAACAGGAAGGTTTTATGTATATAATATGCATAATATATAAGAGGAACACTGATCATTTTTGAGGTTTCTAACACGTCGCAAAATAAACTCATTTTTTTGAGCTTATATTGCAAACGCTGGCTGAACTCTATGAGATAGATCATACTTTCTTCATTATGACTACTTTTTATGTTTGAAAAGTTAATTAAAATGCCAGTCGAAATCAGAGCCCACTATTTGTTCCTTATTATTAATCCTTATCCAAATAAATTACGTCATATCAAAGGTAATTTTAGTAGCAGCGGATCTCTTTTTGAATTATTGGAAAAATTGTTTCATTCAGGAGATATCACGATTTATTCAAAAGTAAACACCAGAAAAAATCCGCGTGCAGCTCGCGCCCCTGCCGGCCGCCTGCCACTTGAGTGTTTCTCTGCCTAAACCGCGGAGTGAGTGGGCCGAGCGGGGGACCATTATTTCGAACAAACTTGCTACCCCGGTAGGCTTTCATTCTGTTTGAAGGTGGTGGAACTGGCTATCCATGGACAATAAGGTCGATGTATCTTGCAGAGTCACATATTGGCTGATGGGCAGCACAGTAGACATTATTTTTATTGATGGGCCACCGTTTCTTGAGGAAGGCTTAGGTACCTATATGATTTGTCCAGGAGCGAAGCCGGGGCGGGTCACTAGTTAATTATAAACAAACAATGTTAAACGATGATATACCTACCCGCTTTCACGAGATTTCGCGACATTTCCGGCGTTTTGACTGACGTCTTTGGTAGATTTCGCGAAATCGGAGCGGATACCGGCTGACTTTTTTACCGTCTTCAATTCAGAGTATCAAAGATGACCGGAGTAGAAGCTATTTCTTCGAAGAAATTTCATGTTTTTCACATAAATATGAACATAACGATAACTAAAATAAAAATTCAACGTAAAAGGACCTTTGACGTAACGTAAAAGAATTTGTAGTAATATTCAATCCTTTGAGCCATCGGCCGGGTTCAATCAAAGTATGAATGTCGTTACAGATTCATCGATAAATTCAAAAACAAAAAAACCGGCCAAGTGCATGTCGGACTCACGCACTAAGGGTTCCGTACCATTGAATGATGAAATCAAAGGATTTAAGTTATTTGTATGAAAGATTACGCGGTAATAAGCGGTTTACGATTAACGATGTATTAAAAAAAAATATTTACTAGATCTCGTTATAAACAATTTTCGTTGGTAGTTTTTATAGTAATGTACATCATATGATTTTTTTTAGATTCTTCATTCTCTTATTTTAGAAGTTAGAGGGGGGCAATTTTTTCCAATTTGGAAGCGTCTGTCACGCAAACTTAGAAAAGGTTTAGAAAAAAAAAATATTTTAGATACCTCGATATCATTTTTGAAGACCTCTATCCATAGATATCCCACACGTATGCGTTAGATGAAAAAAAAAAATTGAGATTCAGTTCTATGTATGGGGAGCCACCAATATTTATTATTATTTTTTTTATTTTTGCATCAAAATCTTAATCACAGAATACATCTACCTACCAAGTTTCAACAGTATAGCTCTTATAGTTTCGGAAAAAAATGGCTGTGACATACGGACGGACAGACGGACAGACAGACATGACGAATCTATAAGGGTTCCGTTTTTTGCCATTTGGCTACGGTCCCTAAAAAGTGAAAAATATACCTTTTATGCCCTGTTGAATATATTATTCTAACAAAGCTTGCTCTTTCCAACTGTCCACAACAATTTTCTTTGTTTTAATATTTTATGAGAAAGTAGCACAATTCATTGTAGTCAACAAAAACAACTGCATTCAAGACTGTGCTCTAATCAGTACAAGTTAGTTGTAAGTGAAGTCTAAACTAAGTTGTCATTGTTGCAAGTAATAACTTACAACGGGTAGAAGAAAATAAAAAGAAAATAAATTAATTTGCTTGGTTGGTCGTTTTGCCTTGTTTTTTTTTTTTGTTTGGGATGGGAAATCATCAAACGACCTCTCCCGCTCTGGGCGGAGCGGAAGCGGGGCATGTCAGACGATTACTGACTAAAACCCACCCGTGTTCCTTCACTTGCCTGTAGGCCAGGGCCACGGTTTCTATAGCTTTAGTCCTCAGTTAGGACAAAGTGTTATTTGATGGCTGAATACTTTTACCGAAAATATAAGCTTTAGCTTAGTTTGGATTTCAGTGTCAGTGCCTATTGAGTAATACATTATTAGATCCCATAAACTGGTGTATTAACTGAGTACAATAAAGAATTTTTATTTAATTATTTTTATATCGCGTTTTTTAGATTTCCCTCGGGAACATCAAAATTTTCCGGGATAAAAGGTAGCCTATGTCCTTTCTCAGGGTCTAAAGATTGTCTGTGCCAAATTTCATAAAAATCAATTGAGAGGTTTAAGCGAGAAAGCGTAACAGACAGACAGACAGAGTTCCTTTTGCATTTATAATATTAGTATGGATTTTACTAGCTCTCCGCTCACGACTTCGCCCGCGTGGTGTTCAGTTATATCGCGCTTTTTAGTTTTCCCCCGGGAACATCAATTTTTCCGGGATTAAAAGTACCCTATTATTTAATCCGGACTTCTCACTTTACGTCTGCAAAATTTCAAATCAATCAGTTCAGTAGTTACGGCGTGAAAGCGGAACATACAAACAAACTCACTTTCCCGTTTATAATATTAGTAAGGGTTCAATTCAACGATAAATCTAAATACTGACCGTGTGGACTCTGAGCAGGAGAGCGGTATTGTTTCAGTGGCACAAGCCCTGACTGGTCATTGATACGAACTTAAGCGGGTGTTTTATTCTCCACAGCCGTTCTCAGATTGGCGAAGAAAAACACCATGACGGGATCTCCATACGAGTATCTTAACACCAAAAATTCGAAGACATGTGACATGGAATTAAATAGCCTGTAACACACTATCAGGCAGCAATGAGTTTAATTTTGACAGTTTATCAAAATTCATTGCGTTATTAACGTTGATAAGCCGACTCATTGTTCGAAGATATGGAGCAATGGAATAGCAATATTTTTATCCATTGTAATATTATAAATGCGAAAGTAACTCTGTCTGTCTGTCTATTACGCTTTCCCGCTTAAACCTCTTAACCGATTTTGATGAAATTTGGTACAGACAATATTTAGACCCTGAGAAAGGACATAGACTACCTTTTATTGAAAAATTTGATGATGATTTGAATGGAAAGCTAGTAATTTATAAACTAGCGCTTGACCGCAATACCGCCTGATGGCAAGCAGTGATGAGATCGTTGATGGTAAAGCGCACTAGTTTATTAAGAGCATATTCACTCTAGCCTTGAAGGCACTTAAATTGTGGTATGACGGAAACACCGCCGCTGGCAAATTGTTTCAGTACCTCGATGTACGCGGAATAAAAGAGGAAGCGAAACGCTTCGTAGTGGTGCTAACAACGTGAGGGTGGAAAGTCACCGTACGACGGGTCGCCCGATGGTGCAATATGCTTCAAAATGATTCCAATTGATTGTTACGCAATTAGAATGCGACTCTGGGCCCGTCGTAAATTACTGCCCACTCCCTCCCACCGAGAGTTGGCTTGTGTCCCATCAGTGGGAAAATTAATGACTGGTTGTGGGCTTTACTGGATCTTCTTGGTGCAGCCGCGAGGCACAATTTGCTGCTATGTTTTGCTATGCTCCCTCGATGGTAGGCCATAACATCGGCTGCCGGCAGAAGTTACCACCCACCAGACAAAGTCTTGCCCAAGCCCAAGCGATTCGTCGTGTTCATGATGCATGATGTCTGGTGAAGCCGTACGGAGGACGGGTCTAAGCAGTTGTGTTGCATTGTGTGGCGGGTACGATGCGCCAAATGTTGTTGTGTCGGAAGTTTGGTCGTGGAGAGTCTCCAGATCAATCTCCCTCTAGCGCAGCATCGTTTGGTAGTGTTGGTCTTCGGTTTAACATTGCATCACCTCGCTCAACTGCCGTCATCCTTCCTATTCCTAAGTTTTTAATTGAATAGGTTTAATTAACTAGTGCGCTTTACCATCAACGATTGCATCACTCCTTACCTTCAGGCGGGATTGCAGTCAAGCAATAGTTTATAATTATTTAAAAAAAAAAGAAAAAAAAATCGGGGTTTTTACTTTCTATTTTGGTTTTGAGTTTGTTTTTTTTTTATTTTGTTGCTACCTGATGTATGTTTATGCTAGATGTATTGTGTGTCTTTAAGTCTGTGCTTAATAATGTATGTCTTTCTCCAATCTACTGTTTAGGGAGTGACTACCTGTCTACAAGATCTTTAAATATTTCTTTTAATTAAGTTAATTCACGTTCAACACTGCCTACCTTCACGAAACTAATAACTGATGAGCTTTGGAGTTTCGGGGTATAAGCCCGTGTCGACCCTTTAGTTATTGAGCTTGCAATGTTAAACCAAATCAAATACGTGGAATCTGCGATAGCGACGAGATATATATGACGGCGCGTGACTGGTTAATTTTGAATATTGTGATCTGTATTATCGTATCAGTATCAATTGACTGTAAATTACTGTACTATTTTTTGAAGTCGATTAATCGGTCGGTATTCGGATAAATTATGATTTTTATTAAGAGCGGGTAACACCATGGAGCGGGTAACACCGACTGGAGTTGCGTTTGACATAGCGCTCGACCGTTGACGCTGGGCATACTTTGCTCAAGCTTCGATCGAGTATATTAGTCATACTCAGAACCAGTGGCTCTTATCTGTTTTAATCTGAGATTATTGTTGTAATCGCTTAATGTTAAAGTGATCTAAGTGTCTGTACAGTAAAAGTAATAAGAATCGAACATCACACTATAGTTATTGTCCAACGTTTTCCCGAAATACCGCCCACGATGGATGCTCGTACGGATGAGAAGACAACACAACTATCCGGGACCTTTGGCCCCACCTTCCTGATGGTTTTCGCCCGTCATATAGATATATGTGTTACTATATAACAACAATACGCTTTATTAACGGGGCTTTTATTTGGGTGATAAGTTTTTACTTATTTACATTTCCATTTTAATGATATTTTTATTTTTTCGTTTTATCTGGCATATGACATAATTTTATCATTGTTGTGTTTTCTTGTATTCATTACTGTACCTACATTGTATTGTATGAAGTCACATGTTTTTTTTTTTTTTTAAATGAACAGACAGCTGTGCTGTTGGGGAGTTTGTTCCGCAACTTCCTCCTAGCGAAAGCAGTAGGAAGTGTCGATTTGTGGGAGTTTTGGGGGCCTGTCTTATGTAATATTGACATTAAAAAAGTGCTGATTCTTAGCCTAATATGAACAAAAGATTTTTGATTTTACTCGCCCCCTGTTATGTAAATAAACTCGCGAAATGTGATCAACAAACCCTGTCAACCTTTTCCGAAAATATGCGAGACGTTATGTAATTCTTTCTCTTCAGCCTATAGAAGTCCACTGCTGGGCAAAGGCCTCCCCAAGGTTTTCCATTACATTGGGGAAGGGGGGGGGGGTGTCATAATTCCCACGCTTGGCAGACAGATTGATGACTGGTGATCTCTATAGGCTAAAGAAGAAGAAGTTGTTTATTAAATTTTATTGTGGAAAATGTGTCTGGCACCCAATACTAGGTAGATATTGTAAAATTAGGGCATTTTTTTGAGGATGGGTAATCATGAAATTACTTCTCCCGGCCTGGGTGGAACGGAAGGGCGTGTCAGACTTTTTCTCCCGCTCTGATCGGAGTGGAACAGTGTGTCAGACTTTTACTGACTAAAACCCACCCATATTCCTTCACATACCTGTGCATCTAAAACACCACGGTATGTCTTTCGAACAACCTTGAGTAAAAGTAAGTTATGATTTACATAATAACAGCCGTACTAGTTTATCGATAGAATTATGTATCATCATCATCATCATCAACAACCTTTTTATCGTCCCACTGCTGGGCACAGGTCTCCTCTCATACAGAGAAGGATTGAGCGTAATCACCACGCTTGCTCAATGCGGGTTGGCGATTTCAGACTTAAAGTCCAGGTTTCCTCAAGATGTTTTCCTTCACCTTTAATCATTGGTGTCTAAGATATACTTAGAAAGTACATATAATACATACATAGAATTATGTATGCTATTAATTAATTAATAACTATATTAATAAACAATCAATGTGCCAAATTACATCCGAAACCTATTAACACCATAATGACTGACTTACTTGTACAGTCTTGGATAACGTTATTTATACTTTATACAACACCTGGATATATGTAGTTTGTTCAGAATAGGCAACTGAATCACTTCCAATCATTTTTACACCATGTTATATTTTTTCCGAAATACTTTTAGAAATTGTTGCAAGGTGGTTACCGAGCGCACAACACAGCTGACGATAGATCGTATATACAACGATAGATAGTACTAGGAGTTACTGGCAGTCGTTACGAGTTTTCTCGGTGGTAGGCCATAACATCGGCTGCCGGCAGAAGTTACCACCCACCAGACAAAGTTTTGCCGCCAAGCGATTCGTCGTGTTCCGTCATGATGTCTGGTGAAGCCGTACGGAGGACGGGTCTGGGCAACTGTGTTGCGATGTGTGGCGGGTACGATGCCTCAAATATTGTTGTGTCGGGAGTTTGGTCGTGGGTAGTCTCCCGATCAATCTCCCTCTAGCGCAGCATTGTTTGGTCGTGTTGTTCTTGGGTTTATCATTGCATCACCTCGCTCAACTGCCGTCATCCTTCCTATTCCTTAGTTTTTTAAGTGAATAGGCTTAATAAACTAGTGCGCTTTAACATCAACGATTGCATCACTGCTTACCATCAGGCGGGATTGCAGTCAAGCACTAGTTTATAATTATTAAAAAAAAAAACCCTCAAAAGTCCAACAATTGGTCTAACTGCAATGTTTCGATATCGCCTATGGGTTGTGGAGGACAGACGGCAGTCGCTTCACGGAAAATATCGACATTTAGCCAAAACCAGCAGTTAGACTGGTAAAAGCGGACCCCAGACCCCGCTGAAGAAGCTTCGGATGCGACTGGGATTAACGCTGAGATGATGATGAGATAGTACTAGGAGCCCCCGCGCCGCACCACTATAGGCGCGAGTGGGCGAGCGGTGATTTGACCATATTTTTTGGAACGACCAAGTAGGATAACAACTTTGTGGTTTTTCATGGTATCTTTTTCAAATTTTGTACATAGGTAGATTCTTTACTTAAAAATACTCGACACGTGTTTCGGGTTTCGCATAAACAAAAAATAATGCTGTATAAACGCCCAAAAAGTGCTGATTCTTCTTCTCATCATAAAAGGAACGTATTTGCAAAAACGCCTAGCCTTTTCCCAACTACGTTAGGAAAGGCTAGGCGTTTTTCCCAACTATGTTAGATAAGGCTAGGCGTTTTTCCCAACTACGTTAGGAAAGGCTAGGCGTTTTTCCCAACTACATTAGATAAGGCTAGGCATTTTTCCCAACTACGTTAGGAAAGGCTAGGTGTTTTTCCCAACTACGTTAGGAAAGACTAGGCATTTTTCCCAACTACGTTAGGAAAGGCTAGGCGTTTTTCCCAACTATGTTAGATAAGGCTAGGTGTTTTTCCCAACTACGTTAGGAAAGGCTGGGCGTTTTTCCCAACTACGTTAGGAAAGGCTGGGCATTTTTCCCAACTACGTTGAGTTGGGGCCGTCTTCCAGTGTAACCAAATTCAGCTGAATACCAGTATTTTACAGGGAGCGACTGCCTATCTGATCTCCATAACCCAATCACTGGATACCCGTTTGGTAAGACTGGTGATCAAACTTCCGGACTTCTGACGACCCGTAACGACTGTCACAGATCTATAAATGACAGCCGGGACCAACGGCTTAACGTACTTTCCGAGGCATGAAGGGATCTCGGTATGTAAAGATGGTCACCCATCCGCAGACTAACCGCGGCAAGCGTAGCTTGACCTGATCAAACGACCTGTGCGGCTGTTATTTCGCCAGGAGCCCCACAATGAATATTGAATCTCAGTCTAATTTGTAAAAAAATATTTTGATTCCGGTTAATAGTGTCAATTGCATCCCGAGATATTTAAGCGCGCGAGCGCTACCGCAGCGATGGCGCCTATATATAAGTAGAGAAAAACCGGCATTAAACGAATAAAACATTTTTCTATTCCCGCCTTTTTTCATCTTTTTTAAAATTATTTTTTCAACAACGAAATTGAGCTTCTTCATTCGATATTTAAAATTGATGATATTATACTTATACGAAGACAAGACTGAATCGCGAAGCGACCTCTATTGTCATTGGGCTGAATGCATGATGTCTATTGCCAGTATGAAGGTTAGATGTGCGCGAACTTTTTGAAAGAGCGAAGATTTTTTTTAAATAACTTACCGCCCTAGGGCTTTTCTAACTACTCTATTATCCTAGAGCTCTAATTGGTCACCTATGTACACCATTTGGGGGTAATAAGGACCTACTATTACCTACCGAATATGAGAGATGTAAAAGAACTTCACTATGAATTGTTCAAAAGCTTTAATAAACCCTGTTTTATCCGTATTTGTTCTCTTATTTTTATCTCAAAGCAGAAATAGACAGTAATATTTTAAACCTCTCTGAAGATCATCACTACCCTGAGGGCATTCTACCCAATGTTTTTCCATGCGTGATTTCTAGATATTGATAACCGTTGTAAAAGTTGTCTGCACAATTCGACAGGGTATGGCTTGTGTAGTCAGAAAAAGTATTACAGTATTCAAGAATATTTACAGAATAAGCTATCACCAATCCTTACTTTAATATTATAAATCGGAAAGTGAGTTTGTTTGTTTGTTTGTTCCGCTTTCACGCTGTAACTACTAAACCGACTTCTAACTTTACGTCTGCATTTTAAAACAATAAATTTTGCAGACGTAAAGTTATAAGTCCGGTTTAAATAATAGGGTATTTATCCCGGAAAAATGTTCCCACAGGAAAATCAAAAAAGTGCGGTATTACCGAATACCACGCGGGCGAAGCCGCGGGCGGAATGCTAGTATAACATACATAATAAAAATAATCCATATTATACCTACCTCATGGATCAATAATATTAATTATTATTATCACAATACAATTTCAATATTGAATATTAGTAACAATTTAAATTGTATTGTGGTAATATAATTAAAATTATGGTATGATATTAAATTATAATTGTGAATCAAATCATTTTAATTGTTAACACGGGTAAATAGGCACAGATGTTATATAGAACAGCGCTCTGTGTTATGCTAAAAGGCGTAAAAATATGGGGGTAATCTGGCTTATGAGAATATTGAACTAGCCATTTAGTCATTTGATTATTTCCCATGCACAAAAAAAAGGCTTAGAGTTCACCCGTAGTTTCAACCCCCACACAAGTATCGGTTTCAGATATTTTCAGCCTCGAAAATAATAACCACAAAAGATAAAAATAGGTGCTCAGTTTAAAGTTTTAATTTGTTACGGTTATCCATAACAAATTAAAACTTTAAAACTTTTAAAGCAAGGGTGTTGAGATGAAAGAATTTTTTTAAATCTTTTTTACTTCAGTGCGCTAGGACATGACTTTGTAAAACGCTTTTACAAAAGTTTTTTTTTTTTTATTTGTTACCTACTGTTGAGATACAGGCCACCTCTCAGTGAGAGGGAGTAAGCTGTTACCACCCGGGCCCAGTACGATTTGCTAGATGTGACTTTTTAATTACGATTTTTTTTCTTCTCTAATTATCGACATTTAAACAGGATTTTATGACAGCCTCCGTGGCGTAGCGGCAGCGAATGCGGCCGCTGCGTAAGGAGGCGCGGGTTCGATCCCCACGCAGTGCAAATATTTATGCATGAATATGAATATTTGCACTGGTCTGGTCGTGCCTCGGAAAGCACGATAAGCCGTTGGTCCCGGTTGCTATACGAACATCTAATGCAATCGTTACGAGTTATTGGAGCCCTCAAAAGTCCAACAATGGGTCTAACTGCAATGCTTCGATATCACTTTCGGGTTGGAGGTCAGACAGCAGTCGCTTCACGGAAAATATCGAAGTTTAGCCAAAATCAGCAGTTATACTGGTAAAGCGGACCCCAGACTCCAAAGCTGAAAAAGCTTCAAATGCGACTGGGATTAACGCTGAGATGATGATGATGATGAAACAGGATTTAAAAAACACAGTTTTAATAAACTACAATCCTGTTTAAACGTCCATAAATAAAGAATAATTTTGTTGGAAATGCATAATAAAAAAACAAGTGTCCCTCGTAATCCTACAACAAAATGGTTCTCATTTTCTTTGTTCTTGGAGAATATTTCGAAAAAATGTAAAGTACTCCTAAGTCCTAATCAGCATCATCTTCTCAGCGTTAATCCCAGTCGCATCCGAAGCTTCCTCAGCTTTGGAGTGTGGGGTCCGCTTTACCAGTCTAAGTGCTGATTTTGGCTAAACATCGATATACATATTCCGTGAAGAGACTGCCGTCTGACCTCCACAACCCGGAGGCGATATCAAATCATTGCAGTTAGATCAATGGTTGGACTTTTGAGAGCTCCAACAACCCGTAACCACTGCCATTAGATGTTCGTATGGCAACGGGGACGAACGGCTGCACGTGCTTCCCGAGGCACAACCAGAATCATTTTATAGATTGGTCGGAGAACATAAAAGAGTAATAAGTTTGCATTACGCGAGAGCGATGATTTAGAAAATTTGAGTTTCAGTTTGATATTTTTCTTTCGAAATCCACATATCCACGTGAAACACCATTAAAAGTTGTTTTAACAAAACACGGAAGACGATAATCAATTGTTTTCTTATCATACTTTCAAGACAACGTGATGGATTGAAAATGGGTTGTCCCAATTTTAATCAAGAACATAAACACAGCTTTTAAAATATCACAAACACTTGAGCGCTTGTTGTTGTTATAAATTATTTCTCTTTTCTTTCATTTAAAATCTGTGGATTTTGGTTAAGTTTTCCTATTATGAATAAATATAGTTTAAAAAACTAAAAAAAAACGTGATTTTAAAAAATATCAAACTAAAAAGTTAAAAATAATTTTAAAAAAAGCGTGAGGCGCTTTGTGCCATAATTTTTTATAATAAGCGCCTCACGCTTTTTTAAAAATTATTTTTAATTTTTTAGTTTGATATTGTTTAAAAGCATGTTTTTTTAGTTTATTAAACTATATTTATTTTCAACTTTTTAGTTCAATATTCCTTTAAAAAAAAAACGAGCGAAAGAACGTATTGAAAACGATAGGACATTTTACAGTAATGAGCCGCTTACTCATAGTCCAAAGAGTTAGAGACGGACAAGCTAACAAGCAAATACGCAAGCAAGCAAGCAAACATACAAGTGAAGCTAATAAAAAGCATGTACCTAAATAAAAAAGAAAAATATTGTGAGGAAAGCGGCATGTCCTAGAGCCAAACTTCGTAGACATGTGAGTATCTACCAACCCGCACTGGGCCAGTGTGGAAGATTACGGCTTACTTCCTCTCACCGAGAGGAGGCGTGTGTCTCAAGGGGAACATTACAGGCTGATTATGTTATGTAGGTATGTATTTGTAGCATAGGGTTCAGATTTAATGCAAATACACGTTCTTATTTGAATTAATTGACAAGGTAGGTAGTACCTATTTACTGCAAGGTGCTGTTATCTATGTAGATATTTTATTTGCTACAATATTATATTTCAGACTTAAAGTCCAGGTTTCCTCAAGATGTTTTCCTTCACCTTTAATCAGGCATTGGTGTCCAAGATATAGCTACTAACCCGCATTGAGCAAGCGTGGTGATTACGCTCAATCCTTCTCTGTATGAGAGGAGACCCGTGTCCAGCAGTGGGACGATAAAAAAGTCTGAGTGATTCTTTCTTCAAAATACAATGTCTATATTAACGGCATTAGTAGCTGTTTTCTACATAGCAATTTCTTGCTGTACGATAAGAATCTAAAAAGTTTTAGGACAATTAAAATACTATTAGGCTGATTAGCGCTGGGGTCCGCTTTACCAGGCCAACTGCTGATTTTGGCTAAACTTCGATATTTTCCGTTGAGTGACTACTGTCTGACATCCAAAACCCGTAACCCGATATCGAAGCAGTGCAGTTAGACCAATTGTTGGACTTCTGAGGGCTCCAACAACCCGTAACGACTGCCATTAGATTTTCGTAGGGCAACCGGGACCAATGGATTAACGTGCTTTCCGAGGCACGACCAGACCAGTGTAATAATAATATTCTTGTATACAAATATTTGCACTACGCGGGGATCGAAACTGCGGCTCCTTGCGGAGTGGCCGCGTACGCTGCCGCTACGCCCCGGAGGCAGTAGAACTGGTCCATAATAGGTTTAATTGCTCGACCTTAGTTAGTAAATACTACAAGTATGTACTCAGAACTGTTCTGAGACGAGAAGTGCGCTCTTATGTGGTGAAAGAGCGCCGCTTCGGAGATTAATAAGGACCTATAACTTTAATTTTAATGATGTAGATATAATTAATATACGTTTCAACTGAAAACAGGTTTAAAAAAAAACAATGTTGTGTCTGTCTTCTATCTAGTCTGTTTAGATTATAATCTAGTTTTAGTTTAAGTTTACTAGTGTATTATCTCTAAAATCCTGTATCGTAAAACCTAAGTAAACGTAACGGATTGGGCAATAGTTTAAAACACTGTATTATAGCTAAATTTATCATGTAATGTACAGTCAAGACCAAAAGTCGAGTTACAATCTCACAAAACTATGGCCAAGCAATACTAGTTGTAGTTACGACCTTCTTCTATAATAAAGTTTGATACACACTTATACACTTTGACAACTTGCTGCCCGCTTATGATTGTTAGGCACTACTAACTAATTTCAACGCTCACAGTAAGTGGTTAAATGGCCTAGCGGTTCTCGTCTTGATAGGCGTTCAAGGTGGTTCGAGTTCAAATCTAATAACTTACAAAATATTTTTGAAATGTTTATTGGTGAGTTATGAATGCTGACAACAAAAATATGTAAAAATACCGATCCGCAACTTAACGATGATACTTTATTTTAAGATTTTTTCTATATTAGAGTCATTATAAAAAGATGACGGTAGATTTGAAACAAACTGAACAAAAAATATTCCACTACCTACAATAACTATTATTAACTACAATAACTCAAATAATATTACTTAGCTGTTGTTGGTTGGTGAACATATATTTACGAGTTCGTGTTATTAGTTTTACTTTTTTAATGAATATGCAGGCATATGCAGCAATATATCTCAAATATCATAATATGAAACCGGCTTTTGTGTAAGTTGTTTTTATTATTATTTGGGTAAGGTGCAAACCAATCTCTTGTTGAAAGTGTGTAATAAATTTGTTATTGTTTTAGAGAAATACTGTAAGCCAAAGTCAAGAGGTTGGAGGACGAAGGTGGCTTATGTGTCGAGACAAGTGGAACGAAACAACAATATTTACCGTTGAATAAACCTTTAAATCTTGCGAAGAAGAGAGGTTGCATTTGTGGTTTAAAAATAAACTGGCGATACTGGTGGAGACTTATCGAGCTAAACAAAAAAAAAACAATTTATAACAATCACAGTGCAGAAGTGTCCTACAAAGTGTTTTAAATATATGTCATTATATATCGTAATAACGGACTCTAAACCAACTCGTAAAGTAATTTAGCTAAGTGACAGTAATATGTTCGGTTGGCTTAATGGCTAACAGATGTCGCCTTTTGCAATTTCAATACAAATTACTTTTGGTAAATTATAAAAACAATAATTTCGGAATTCGATAAGAAATAAGTTCGTTTACTTTTGAACTAAGAAAGCGCTTGAAGATTATAATCTCATGCCTTCAAACTCCGAAAAAAGGCACTGCAGGATGGCATGCTATACACGCAAAAAAATTGTAAATGTAATAAGCACTGTTTTGTGTTCTAAGTATAGATTATTTTATGATTGTAATAATATTCAGGTTAAGCTTCAATCCTCTTTTCTTTAAGAAAATGAATAATTAAGCTATAACCTCTTTAATGATAACATGTAATACTATAACTTTCATATCTAAAAACCAAAAATGTTTTTTATATTTTTTACCATAATAATATCATTAGTTTGTCAAGGATTACTTTTATATAAAATATTACAATGCTGCCATTTCAACGTTTGTTTCATTTATTAGTATAAGTATATCTATACCGAATAATATATAACTTTATAATATATTGCATTATATTATTTATTATATTACATCTATAGTAAACTAAAACATATAATAAAAACCTATTTTGGTATAAATATTCAGTAAATTTTCCTATTCATTTAAATATTATTTGCAAACATTTTTATTTTAAAATACAAATCAGTTATCATAATTTTAAATTATATGAAACAACAAAAAGATTTGTCGCTAACTTAACTTCAAATGAAGTAACGAAATTTTGCATTACTTTAAAGAAAGATGAAGACTGCGATAATAAAAATAATGCGTTAGTGTGCATGGCCGGTTTAGCGCAGGCGACAGTAGTCTTTAAGGTGGGAATGGACTTCTACAGCTGATTGTACAATTGTTTGTTTTCCCCAATAAAATAAAATTTTATATTTTGGCCAGTCTCCGTGGCGTAGCGGTAGCGGACGCGGTCGCTGCGCAAGGAGGCGCGGGTTCGATCCCCGCACAGTGCAAATATTTGTATGCATGAATATTTGCACTGGTCTGGTCGTGCCTCGGAAAGCACGTTAAGCCGTTGGTCCCGGTTGCCATACGAACATCTAGTGGCAGTCGTTACGGGTTGTTGGAGCCCTCAAAAGTTCAACAATTGGTCTAGCTGCAATGCTTCGATGTCGCCTTCGGGTTGTGGAGGTCAGACGGCAATCGCTTCACGGAAAATGTCGAAGTTTAGCCATATCAGCAGCTGGACTGGTAAAGGCGGACCCCAGACTCCAAAGCTGAAAAAGGCTTCGGATGCGACTGGGATTAACGCTGAGATGATGATGATGATTATTTTATATTTTGGACCCTGACTCTGACATTAGGACTACATCTATACTAATATATAAAGCTGAAAAGTTTGTTTGTTCGCACTAATCTCGGGAACTACTGGTCCGATTTGAAAAACTCTTTTTGCGTTGGATAGTTCACTAATCCAGGAAGGCTTTAGGCTATATAACATCACGCTGTGACCAATAGGAGCGGAGCACAACTAACTCCAAGCGAACGAAGTCGCTGGCGGCAGCTAGTTGTTCAGAAGTTTTCGTGTTTGAGTACGAGGTTTTTAGACAATATTATATGTGTTTTAGTATTATTATTTACTTCTAATAAGCGTTTTGTTCGTGCGGAAAAATCAATCTTTTTTCTTTATTTAGACACCAGTCTATATTGAATTCACATAATCTGACCAAGATATCGTCTGAAGTTTCAAAGAGATTGCGGCATCTACTTTTGTTTTGGTCTTTCTTCTAAGAGTAGTTAAATAAGAAATGCCGACGAGATTATAACATGTGACTTCTAAAAGTGTTTGTACAAACCTTTTCACATAAGTTAAATAATATTTATGTACCGTATACAACATGTAATATAATTAACGCACACCCTCAAACACTCCAATTAGAATATCATGTTATAATCATAATACATACACTGAATTTTTAATTGAACATGTATATGCATTCATCATCGACCTTTTTATCGTCCCACTGCTGGGCACAGGTCTCCTCTCATACAGAGAAGGATTGAGCGTAATCACCACGCTTGCTCAATGCGGGTTGGCGATTTCAGACTTAAAGTCCAGGTTTCCTCAAGATGTTTTTCTTCACATTCAGTCATTGGTGTCCAAGGTATACTTAGAAAGTACATATAACTTTAGAAAAGTTACATTGGTTCGGTTGGTTTGAGAATCGAACCCGCGCACTCATACTTGAGAGGCTGGTGTTTATGCATTGTTATTTATTAAATTAATATACCAATTCTTGTAGAACGAAGACCTTAAGGTTCTTGGAATAAGTTATTTTTTCTTTATTTTGTATTGAATCATTAAATTTGTATAAATACAAGTAAAACTGCTATTTCAAAAGTCTGTACAAACAATTGAGTTATATGACAATAATTTCCGTAGTTATAATTATTTTTGGGATAAAAAATACCTATATTAAAAATGATATAAACCGATTCAGTAAACGATTCTTAACAAACTATTTTCAGGAAGTGCGTTAATTAATATACATGGTGTTCCATTATACCGTTATAATTAAATTCTGTCCATTAACATGTAAGAAAAAGAGATGTACTTATTGAATCATTCATAAAACAAACAAAAAAAAGTATATGCGACACACAAATTTTTTGACGTAGATACCTATAGGTTTAAGTTACATTAAGTGAAATAAACTGTTTATTTTATCCTATATTGTAAATTTTCTTTCGCTAAAATCATTAATGTTTTAAAAACATAATTATCGATGACTTTAAATTATATAGGTATATTAAGTTTATTTTCAAAATCATGATTTTACAGAAGAGCCTTTTGGTCTCAAAACTGTGATAGTTCATAATAGAAAAGTTCATATTTTTCAACTAAATATTGAACCAGTAACTGTATTTTACCCCAAAATACAGTAAATCTCTGGTATTTTTGAAAAATAAATACAGTGATTAATCAATTATTAATAATTGATTTGGTTTGTTCTAAGAGGTAAATTATTTATTTTACTATTTCATTATCATCATTTCAGCCGAAAGACGTCCACTGCTGGACATAGGCCTCCCCACGGTTCCCCAAGGTTCTCCACGACGACAATTTTACTATTTAGTTTACTTATATCCTCTTGTGAACTCTCACCAGGGAAACGGGCAGCAGCGCTTCTCCTGTGGAATTACAAATTACTGCGATCCCCAATCCGCCTGCCACGCGTGGGGTTCTGGCAACGATACTCAATGGATTACATAATTCGATACTGAAATCTTTAACTAAAAATGCAATTTTTAGTTTTTGCTAATGGTCAAAATTTTATCGGAAAAATAATCATTAATCACCATTAGATAAATTAACAATTTTATTTTTTTAAACCAACATAGATTTAATATTTTATTAAACGATTTACTGCAAATGTTATATTATAATTATAATGCTCAATAGTATAAATAGTTGTCAATTTTAAATTAAACCAACTGTCATTTGCTAATTTAAAATAATGTATAGGTAAATAAATAACAATTTCACAGAATAAATCCAAAAATTCTGAATTTATAAATGAGTAACTATATTAAACAATTTTCTTTTGTAAATTTAGTAAATTACTTATTTGTTGCATGCTATTTTCTAATATAAGAAATGTTACAAAAATGTAGTATGTTATATTTGGGAATAAAGGGCTTTATCGTTATTATCAGATATTATTATTACTATTTTTAATTGTTTTTTGAGTTAACGTCGAATAAAAAACTTTTCTTAGACATTCTCAATCAAGTGTGGTATAGTTGGGAATAAAGGGCTTTATCGTTATTATCAGATATTATTATTACTATTTTTAATTTTTTTTTTGAGTTAACGTCGAATAAAAAACTTTTCTTAGATATTCTCAATCAAGTGTGGTATAGAGTTGACAACAGGTGTTCTGATTAATAGAAGAAAGTATTCCAGAATCTATGTCTTTTACATAAGTTTGAAATATAATTAGCATTTTCTAAACGCGTCGGTTTTTAAACATAGGTATTGTTGAAAACATATAGCTAACTCGCCCGTCGGATCCTGTTCAAACAACAAGGCTTCATACAAAAATTCCAGATATAATAGAGAATAGGACGTTCAGCTTTTCTCCAATTTGAATATTTTCCGGGGATTCTCTCCAACTTTCCTGGCCGTCAAAATTAAATGCGGAGTTGTACGCAGTTTTTTATTAATAATTAATGAAATCTATACATATGTAAAAAAAACGGTATACAGTACAAAGGCGGATTTAATACCTGAAGCCTTTTCTACCAGTCGACCCATTGCACTATTCTAGAGTGCAGAAACGAAACACGGCAGTTGTAACATACGGAATGAATAGTCAATTAAATGGCGTTAAAATACAAGATTAAATACATAGAGTTATTCTAAATAATTGGTACAAGACGATGTTGAGAAGAATAACAAGATATAAGCATTGCTATGTACCTCAGAGATGTTATTTAAACACAGTCGTGTTAGCTTTCATCGGTGTCAATTGAATTATTTCCATATGTGTCTAAGTTCTCAGATAATTATTCTGAGTGTGAGTGAAAATTGAGTTTACTTATTAATTTAGAGCTAAGTATTTTAATCGTTACTATCGGGATGAATTTAAATTATGTTAGAACCCTAAACAAATATTTTAATTTAAAAAGTACTTAATATTATTCGTAACATTTATTATTTGGATTTTTCACATTTACTTCGTAAAACATTTTATTGAAAAACACTAGAGCTTTTATGATAAAAATCCGTAGAAATATTATCTAGATATCAAATAAGACAAATTTAACTAAAATATTTAATCTAATTTAAAAAAAAACCGTCTCATAAAACGCACTATTTGAATTAAATACCAAACGCCTATCCATTTCTATTACAATAAATCCATTTTCGTATCAACTTTTAATTTAAAAAACTTTAACAACCCAAATCGGGATCGATATAAAAGAAACGTCCTGAAAATACAAGTCTTAAACTTACCTGAAACTCTCGAAGACTCGTAAGGAACAACGCACACGCGTGGAGATGCGGCGTACCTCGAGCGCGCTCTGTTGGAACTGTGCGCCGAACTTATCTAGGGCGCTTTTATAAGCTTTCGCGGACCAATGAGTGGTCGTTGGGCGTGTGGGATTACTTCGATAGCAGGCTACTAGTCAATGAGATGTGTTCTTTTTATAGTATGGGGAGTTTAATATTGACTTTATAAATATATTTTAATACGGATTAAGTCAAACTATAAATATAATAATAATAAAGCCTTTTATTCGGACTTACTAGTGTAGCAAAAAACCGTTTTTTTTTTAATGTGAAAAAAAGCCTGGAAATAACCGTTTTGTTTCTGGACCATGTTTTTTTCAAGAGCATGAAATCTGAAACTGTTATGGCATTTACCGTTAAATAATTAATACATAGGGGTACATAATAGAGTACCTATTAAGTTTATTTTTGAACCTGCGGTACTTTTCTGATAAAATAGTACCAAAATTTCATAAAAATATTGGCAACATTCATTGATATACAACAACAATTGAAAAATAAAATTGAGTTGTGATTTATTGTTGGAAGTAGAGAATTATGAATAAATAATATGTTGATTTATTACACAAATTTAATTTATAATTGAACTAAAACTTAGGCTAGAAAAAAAACAAATTTAGAAAAAAAACAATGACGTTAGGTTTTTTTTCATGTTTTTTTTTTTCAAGAAAGTGAAAAAAAAGCAAATTGTTTGTTTTCATTTTACATCACTAGGACTTACATACTAATTTACATTTAAGTTTCTTATACTAATACTTAATCTTATTCTACACGTAATTCTAAAAATATTAATCAATTTGACACCTATTTATTTCTGCAGGTAAGTCCATTTGCCAATTGGCAAAAACCTCCACCAACTCATAAATTTTTGACCTTGTGATTGATGTCTCAATTGCTTTCCTGTGTTGTTGGAGGGTTGTGGTTTCTGTCCCCCACGAGGACAAGTCGGCTTGGGGGAGATAAGGATGGATTAATTAAAACTATAAATAATAATAAATAATAGAGGAATAGTCAACCAGTGCGTTCTACCCGACATGACTTACGGAGCCGAGATGTAGACACTAACGGTCAGACTAGTCCACAAGTTTAAAGCCGCTCAGCAAGCAATGGAGCGCGCTATGTTGGGCGTCTCTCTGAAGGATCGTATCAGAAATGAGGTGATCCAACAGAGGACCAGAGTTACCGATATAGCTGAGAGGAGCAAGCTGAAGTGGCAATGGGCTGGTCACATATGCCGCAGGACCGACAACTGCGTCTCGGCAAACGTAGCGTGGGACGCCCTTGGGCGAGATGGAGCGACGACATTAAAAAGGTGGCCGGTAGTGGCTGGCGGAGAACAGCTCAGGATCGAGCTTGTTGGCGTACCATTGAAGAGGCCTATGTCCAGCAGTGGACGAGTAGAGGCTGGTGACGAAATAGTGGAGGATTGGATTTTGAAGGCAGGATGTTGTGAAGTAGCCTAGGAGAGGCCTAGCAGTGGACTTCACTACCTATGTTATACAAATAAAATCGATTTTAATTGATTGATTGATTGAACTGTGATAGGCGGGGTTGATTGACTGATAATTAAGGAATACTATGGTTATGTTAACAATTGGTCTAACTACAATGCTTCGATATCGCCTTCGGGTTGTGGAGGTCAAACGACAGTCGCTTCACGGAAAATATCGAATTTTAGCCAAAATCAGCAGATTGGTAAAGCGGACTCCAAACTCCAAGCTGAAAAACATTCGGATGCGACTGGGATTAATGCTGAGATGATGATGCCTATGGTTATGTTTGAAAGAAAAGAAACTACTCCTAATTAGAACACATGTAATTGCAATTTGTTTATGGCCTAATTGTAAGGGCTTTTTTGTCTCGAAGAATTTGTTTCGTTTATAGGAAAACTACTTTGTTTTGTTTTATGTGTTTAAGACAGGCTGAAATTAATATTCTTTTTTTTTATAAAACTTTGCCTCATACAAGTAATTTCTCCTGTATGCCGTGGATGCGTTTACAAACATATAAATAAAGCCACATACAGATACAGTCAGACCCGGAATAAATAATTGTTGCTCATACAAATGTTTGTTGCCTGCGGGAATAGAACCTGTGACACGCAGCGCACCAGTCGATCGCTTAACCACTGCGTCAATCATCATCATCATCATTTCAGTCGAAAGACGTCCACTGCTGGACATATTCCTTCGCAAAGGTTCTGCCGCATCCAGCGGTTTCCCGCGACCTTCACCAGGTCGTCGGTCCACCTTTTTGGGGGCCTACCCACGCTGCGTCAATAGTGTCTTCAATATATTTTACTCTTGTAATCTTTAAAATAATACATGCTCTCATAACGCATGGAAAATAATTTGAAGAAGACGGCGAGTCTTAAAATTAAAACTTCTAAGACATCTATATGTCTTGAAATTTTTTATTTGCATCTACTACTGGCACTAGCCCGTGTGGTGGTTTATGGCCCACTCCCTCTCTCAGAGTTGAAGCCTGTATCCCAGCAGTGGGGTAATCTAGGTTGATTAAGTTCGTTATTTTTTAAGAATAGGTTCCTACATTCTGTTTATTTCTGTGTTCATTTAAATTTCTATATTCTGTAGGTACACAATAGGGATGTTTACTGGGTAAAAAAAAAATGATTCTATTTAGTCCGTCATTCAGATTTTAGAAAACTATTGTTTTTTTTAAATAATTATAAACTAGTGCTTGACTGCAATCCCGCCTGATGGTAAGAAGTGATGCGATCGTTGATGGTAAAGCGCGCTAGTACATTTAGAGCCGATTCACTCTAGCTTTGAAGACACTTACTTAAATTGTAGTACATCTGACACACCGCCGCTGGCAAATTGTTCCAGTCCTTCGATGTACGCGGTGTAAAAGAGGAAGCGATACGCTTCGTGCGGATTGTAATGGTGTTAACAACGTAAGTGTGGCCGTCGCCGTGCGACGGGTCGTCCGATGGTGGAACGGAGATGGGGGAATTAAATCATGCAATTCCCTTGCACACTCACCAGAATGCATCCTATAGAAGACCGAAAAGCTGGCTATCAAGATATACTTTTAAAGTACATATAACTTAGAAAAGTTACATTGTTATTTGCCTTGCCTGGAGTCGAACCCGTTCACTCATACTTGAGAGGCTGGTGTTTTAACCATTAGGCCACCACGACTTCTAAAAATCAAGAAAATCAAGTTGAATGGCGTAAAATAAGAGAGGCCTATGTTTAGCAGGGGATTGCTATAGCCTGATGATGACATCAGGCCTCTCTTATTTTACGCCATTCAACTTGATTTTCTTGATTTTTAGAAGTCGTGGTAGCCTAATGGTTAAAACACCAGCCTCTCAAGTATGAGTGAACGGGTTCGACTCCAGGCAAGGCACTGATCTGATCTTCTTCATAGAAGATCAGATCAGTTTACAAACAAAATAATTTAAAGGAAAACTAATAACTACTTTGTATAAATTATATTTGCAAGTTGCATACAGTTGCAAGAGTCGTGGGCGTTACGATCTACTGTACTGTACTATTCTAGGGAAAGAGCTTCTTGATTATTAATTTTATTCAGAGCGGAAACTTACGTGAACATCGTAGGTGTCATAAAAGGTTGCAGGAAGACTGTGACAAAGGGGGAAATTCAACCCTGCACAAAATATCAGCTCATTCAGTGAATTGAGTGGTGACCCTGATCTAACTCGAGTTGGTCTCCAAAGCCTAGAGCACAGGCGTAGAGTAGCCAGCCTTTCGGTGTTCTATAGGATGCATTTCGGGGAGTGTGCGAGGGAATTGCATGATTTAATTCCCCATCTCCGTTCCACCAGCGGACGACCCGTCGTACGGCTGGTTTCCACCCTTACGTTGTTAACACCACTACGATCTGGACGAAGCGTTTCGCCTCCTCCTTTATACCGCGTACATCGAGGGACTGGAACAATTTGCCAGCGGCGGTGTTTCCGTCGGACTACAATTTGAGTATCTTCAAGGCTAGAGTGAATAGGTTCTTAATAAACTAGTGCGCTTTACCATCAACGATTGCGTCACTGCTTACCATCAGGCAGGATTGCGGTCAAGCGCTAGTTTATAATATATATATATATAAAAAAAAAAAAATTGACTAAAATTTTTATTCAATAATTGTATGTGCTGCTGACTGGTTCGCACACACCTTGGTTATTAACTTCAATTTATTTATATTTATTTATTTAATAAGTACTGCCACATCACAAACATTAAACATTCAAAATAATTGATACTATTCAATTTATGGCATGCGACAATAATGGCGTACATAACATTGGCAGTTCATCGGCTCGAAGATATAATACAATAAAAACTAAATAAAATAATACCTAATAAAAATACACTTGAAAATTTAGCAAATAATACAATAATGATTGTAGAAATAATAATAAGAATGTCCAATAAATAATATGTCATATAAAAAAACGAAGAAATGTCAATACAGTACCAAGTAACAATAAGTCAAGCTATAAAACAAAAAATAATTACAAAAAATGATTAACAATTAAAATTAAGGTGCATTATTATTATTATTTTTATTTATATATATTATAAACTAGCGCTTGACCGGAATCCTGCCTGATGGTAAGCAGTGACGCAATCGTTGATGGTAAAGCGCACTAGTTTATTAAGAGCCTATTCACTCTAGCCTTGAAGACACTCAAATTGTAGTCCGACGGAAACACCGCCGCTGGCAAATTGTTCCAGTCCCTCGATGCACGCGGTATAAAGGAGGAGGCGAAACGCTTCGTCCGGATTGTAGTGGTGTTAACAACGTAAACGTGGAAACCAGCCGTACGACGGGTCGTCCGCTGGTGGAACGGAGATGGGGGAATTAAATCATGCAATTCCCTCGCACACTCCCCGAAAATCAAAATCAAAATCGTTTATTTCAAATTAACCAACACTTGGTACTTTTGAATAGTCAATGTCGGTCAGTTCAAGAAAAGTGAAGCTAAATTGCACGTTCCAAAGCGTAGATCTCTATGGAGAAGAACGTGCAAGAAACTCCATGGACACTCTTTTAAAATCATAATATATGGGTTACATTCCTTCGTTACATATTTATGTTGCTTCTATCATGTGAGCACAATGTAAAATTAATTAAAATATAAAAATGAATTAAGCCCACAGGCAGCTAAGAGATGACCAGTCTCCACTGACGGCCCCCGTTCACGAGCATGACGCGCGCATCAGCCCCACTTAGCTCAACCGTATTGAAGGGAACCAAATGACCCAACAACACGCGCCACCATCAGCAAGACATTTGAGTGAGCATGACAATTCTCAACTGCCAATTTCGCAATGTCAAACAAGTTATATATATATATATATATATAAACAAACTATAGTCCATGGTGCCTCACATTCACAAACTTGAAAAGTGCTTTTACATTATACAATACTGTTGCAAAATATTGTGCACAACGTTGAAATAAACAAATAAAATAAAAAAGGAATATTTAGAAAACAACAAAAAGGGGGAATGGCATCTCTACCAAACCTACAAAATTGTCTGTGGCTGTGGAGCAGGACTGGCATTTATCCAAGCATTTTTATCAAAGATATAATCCTCCAGTTTATAATATGCTTGCTTACACAGCGTGCGTTTAATGCATGTTTTAAGTTTGGATTCATTGAGCTGTTGAATCTCTAGCGGTACTTTATTATAAAATTTTACACAGTACCCCATAAACGAACTATTTACTTTAGCTAGTCTGAACCGAGGTTGATCTAAATTGTTTCTATTCCTAGTATTAAAATTGTGCCTGTCACTTATCTTCTTAAAAAGATCAATATTTTTCCGAACATACATAATGTTTTCATAAATGTATTGACAAGGGACCGTAAGGATGTTTATTTCTTTAAACAGTTGCCTAAGAGAATCGCGTCTGCGGAGATTGTATATGGCTCTTATAGCTCTTTTCTGCAGAATAAAAATAGACTCTATGTCTGCAGCCCGTCCCCAAAGCAAAATACCGTATGACATGATACTATGAAAGTAGCTAAAATAGACTAGTCTCGCAGTATCTACATCAGTAAATTGACGGATTTTTCTGACAGCGTATGCTGCTGAACTAAGCCGTCCTGCCAGAGATGTTAAATGAGGACCCCATTGTAGCCTCGAGTCAAGCGTGATCCCCAGGAAAACCGTGTTCTCGACGAATTCGAGTTTCTCCTTGTTCAATACTATATCGGAGTAAGTACTGGTAACATTTGGTAACGCAAATCTTATACACTTAGTCTTTTTTGCATTTAGTACTAAATTATTAACAGTAAACCAGTTTTGGACTTGCTGTAAAGCATTGTTTACGTCCTCAAGGTTTGAGCAACGCCTATTGATTTTAAAAATTAACGAAGTATCATCAGTAAATAATACAATATGTGGTTGTTGTTTTAATAGATGCGGTAGATCATTTATATATGCCAAAAAGAGGAAAGGACCCAAAATTGAGCCTTGCGGTACACCCATTTTGACTTTCAAACCCGGAGAATTGACACCATTTATCTGAACTTGCTGTTGTCTATCAATTAAATAAGATTTCACCAAGCTGAGCGCAAGTTTACCCAGCCCATAATGTTCCAGCTTTAAAAGTAAGGTTTCATGATTGACACAATCAAAAGCCTTTGACAGGTCACAAAAAATCCCTATCGCATCTTGGGCTTCTTCCCACGCTGCAAATATATGTTTTAATAAAGTGACACCAGCGTCGGTCGTACAACGTCCTCTGGTGAACCCATACTGTTGATCGTGAAAGATTGTATTGCTGTTAAAATGATAAAGCATTTGATCAAGCATAACTTTTTCAAACACCTTACTGAAAACAGGCAATATCGATACGGGTCTGTAATTATTAGTGTCCTTATGGTCACCGGATTTAAAAAGTGGTATTACCTTACTGTATTTCATTATATCTGGAAAGACGCCTTGATCTACACACAAATTAAATATTAAAGCCAAGTATGGTGCTATGGTCTCAATTATGGATGTGCATACTTTAACAGACATTCCCCAAAGGTCTTCGGTTTTTTTGACTTTTATTTGCCGGAAAGCCTTTATGACTGTCATATGGTTTATATATTTGAATTGAAATTCAACCGGACAGCCTGGCAAGTTTGCTTTTAATAAATCAATCGAGGCTTCTGGGGAGGAGTTTAGAGCTTCCGTTGTCCTAAGAGGTATATTGGTGAAATAATTCACAAACTCTTGAGCCACCTGTACGTTAGAGCTTTTGGGACCATGTGGAGTCTCCAATAAATAATCCGTACTGCGTAATTTATTCCTACCAGTTTCACTATTAATAACTTTCCACACAGTCTTTATTTTATTGTCTGCCGATTTGATCTTGTCGCTAATGTACAGGGCCTTCGCCACCTTGCAAATCTTTCTGAATAATTTAGAATATCTATTTACATATTTATTAAAGGTTTCAGTATTGAAGAATGACTTAAGGCTGTATAGCTCATACAGTCTTTCCCTACTGACCCTAATACCTTTAGTTGCCTACTCACTAAAAACAAACTAATGGAATATTATTCGACATCTTTTCAAAAACTGTATTAAATTCCTTAAGTACCAATGAAAAAAAATTATCATAAAATTTATTAGCATCATTAATATCATGTTCCAGACCATTTAACTTATTTTGTAAATTACTATTAAATTTTGCTAATTTGCCTGAATTGTATCTGAGTTCCTTCCATGGGTGCTTGAGACATAAAAGTTACCGTTTGTCCACTATGATCTGAAGGAAGATAATTTACTATAGCTTTATCTAAATAGTCACAATTACAGAAATGCATCCTATAGAACACCGAAAGGCTGGCTACTCTACGCCTGTGCATAAAAGCAAATTATAAACCAGCGCTTGACCGCAATCCTGCCTGATGGTAAGCAGTGACGCAATCGTTGATGGTAAAGCGCACTAGTTTATTAAGAGCCTATTCACTCTAGCCTTGAAGACACTCAAATTGTAGTCCGTCGGAAACACCGCCGCGGGCAAATTGTTCCAGTCCCTCGATGTACGCGGTATAAAGGAGGAGGCGAAGCGCTTCGTCCGGATCGTAGTGGTGTTAACAACATAAGGGTGGAAACCAGCCGTACGACGGGTCGTCCGCTGGTGGAACGGAGATGGGGGAATTAAATCATGCAATTCCCTCGCACACTCCCCGAAATGCATCCTATATAGAACACCGAAAGGTTGGCTACTCTACGCCTTTACAACTCGAGTTAGATCAGGGTCACCAATCAGCCTCTTTGCACGTCTCTCCACTGAATCCAAAGTGGCCAGGTGACACTTGGCAGCACCAGCCCAAATGTGGCTGCAATTTGCCCAATTTTGTTTTTAAATATACGCAACGTATCGTGGAACACATCAAGATCGGGTATTACCGTGATTAGGGAATGATACTCATCAATTATTCTACGGAGAGGTGCTTGCCGTCCCAAATTAGATTTTACAGGTAGGGTGTAAAAAATATGTTTGAGTGTCCCACGAGGATAGGTTCAATGATAGTCAAGAATATCCAAATATGATGATTTATTGAATATTTAACTAACTCGTAACTAATATAGGTATGAATGTGTAAATGAGTACAGTCTTTGAAGGCTGATCGTATACTGTCGTCTTACACTATAATTTGTGCAAGGCGACGGAATGGTGCTGATCTATTTAGGTAATGTGCGCGTGTCATGTGTTTTTCGGTGGTAGGCCACAACATCGGCCGCCGGCGTAAATTACCACCCACCAGACAAAGTCATGCCGCCAAGCGATTCGTCGTGTTCCGGCATGATGTCTGGTGAAGCCGTACGGAGGACGGGTCTGAGCAGTTGTGTAGCGATGTACAGTCAAGACCAAAAATCGAGTTGCAATCTCACAAAACTATGGCCAAGCAATACTAGTTGTAGTTACGACCTTCTTCTATAATAAAGTTTGATACACACTCATACACTTTGCTGCCCGCTTATGATTGTTAGGTACTACTTACTAATTTCAACATCCACAGTAAGTGTTTCAATGGCCTAACGGTTTTCGCCTTGATAGGCGTTCAAGGTGGTTCGAGTTCAAATCTGATAACTTACAAAATATTTTTTAAATGTTTATTGGTGAGTTATGAATGCTGACAACAAAAATATCTAAAAATACCGATCCGCAACTTAAAGATGATACTTTCTTTTAAGATTTTTTCTATATTAGAGTCATTATAAAAAGATGACGGTAGACTTGAAAGAATCTGAATCACTCCTTCACAAAAAATATTCCGCTACCTACAATAACTATTATTAGCTACAATAACTCAAATAATATTACTTAGCTGTTGTTAGTTGGTGAACATATAGTTACCAGTTTGTGTTATTAGTTTTACTTTTTTAATCAATATGCAGACATATGCAGCAATGTATCTCAAATATGATATGAAACCGGCTTTTGTGTAAGTTGTTTTTATTATTATTTGTGTTAAGGTGCAAACTAAGAGCTTGTTGCAAGTCTGTAATAAAATTGTTATTGTTTTAGAGAAATACTGTAAGCCGTTGGAGGTCAAGGTCAAGAGGTTGGAGGACGAAGGTAGCTGTTGAGACAAGTGAAACGAAACGACAATATTTACCGTTGAATAAACTTTTAAATCTTGCGAAGAAGGGAGGTTGCATTTGTGGTTTAAAAATAAACTGGCGCGACTGGTGGAGTCTTATCGAGCTAAACAAAAAAAAAAAAAAACTATTGATAACAATCACAGTGCAGAAGTGTCCTACAGAGTGTTTTAAATATATACCATTATATATCTTAATAACGGACTCTAAACCATCTCTAAAGTAATTTAGCTAAGTGACAGTAATATGTTCGGTTGGCTTAATGGCTAACAGATGTCGCCTTTTGCAATTTCAATACAAATTACTTTTGGTAAATTATAAAAACAATAATTTCGAAATTCGATAAGAAATAAGTTCGTTTACTTTTGAACTAAGAAAGCGCTTGAAGATTATAATCTCATGCCATCAAACTCCGAAAAAAGTCACTGCAGGATGGTAGACTAGTAACATGCTATACACGCAAAAAAATTGTAAATGTAATAAGCACTATTTTGTGTTTTAGTATAGATTATTTTATGATTGCAATAATATTCAGGTTAAGCTTCAATCCTCTTTTCTTTAAGAAAATGAATAATTAAGCTATAACCTCTTTAATCATAATATATGTATAATATTATAATTTTCATATCTAACAACCAAAAATGTTTTTTGTATTTTTTACCAATCATAAGTTTGTCAAGGATTACTTTTATATAAAATATTACAATGCTGCCGTTTCAACGTTTGTTTCATTTGTTAGTATAAGTATATCTATACCGAATAATATATAACTTTATAGTATATTGCATTATAATATGCTTATTGTTTTATTTTTATATATTTTTTTATTATATTACCTCTATAGTAAACTAAAACATATAATAAAAACCTTTTTGGGATAAATATTCAATAAATTTTCCTATTCGTTTAAATATTATTTGCAAACATTTTTACTTTAAAATACAAATCAATTATCATAATTTTAAATTATATGAAACAACAAAAGAGTTGCCTATAATAAGGATCGAACCCACAATCGCTCGCTTATGATAGCACCATTGTTAAGTGCGGCCGCTAACTTAACTTCAAATGAAGTAACGAAATTTTGCATTACTTTAAAGAAAGACGAAGACTGCGATAAAAAAAATAATGCGGTAGTGTGCGTGGCCGGTTTAGCGCAGGCGACAGTAGTCTTTAAGGTGGAAATGGACTTCTACAGCTGATAGTACGTGCCGGGTACGATGCGCGAAATGTTGTTGTGTCGGGAGTTTTGTTGTGGAGGGCCTCCAGATCAATCTCCCTCTGGCGCTGCATCGTTGGTCGTGTTGTTGGGTTTAAGATTGCATCACCGCGCTCAACTGCCGTCTTCCTTCCTATTTACTCAGTTCTTTTGAGTGAGTAGGCTTAATAAACTAGTGCGCTTTACCATCAACGATTGCATCAATGCTTACCATCAGGCGGGATTGCAGTCAAGCGCTACTTTGTAATTTATATAAAAAAAAATGTAGGTACGATGGCTGACTCGTGCAATAATATTGTATCAGTAGTCGTGGTGGCTTAGTGGTTAAAACCCCAGCCTCTCAAGTATGAGGTGTGCAGTTTAGATTCCAGGTCAGGTAAGTACCAAAGTAACTTTCCTTTTTTTTTCCGGGGTGGGAATCCTCAATGAATGTCCGCCGCCCTGGGGTGGGCGACGGGGTCTCTTCTATCATGAGCGCGCGTGGGGCCGCGGGTGTCCAAATTCTTCCACGGCCCCAAACCCTCGTGCTGGTCCGGTCTGTCCGGGCCTCGGTTTCTGCACAGGGTAGTGGGGTGTCAAACTACCCCGTGCATCACCTCAGAGGCGCGCCGACATTCTAACTTATTAACTTTCCTAAGTTATATGTAGGTACTTTCTAAGTATATCCTGGACACTCATTACTGATTACAAGGTGAAGGAAAACATTTTGAGGAAACCTGTACTTTAAGTCTGAAATCGCCAACCCGCATTGAACAAGCGTGGTGATTACGCTCAATCCTTCTCTGTATGAGAGGAGACCTGTGCCCAGCAGTGGGACGATAAAAAGATGATGACTATTGTATCTAACAATTTTTTTTTTCTTGTAACATATTCATCATCATCATCAACCTTTTATCGTCCCACTGCTGGGCACAGGTCTCCTCTCATACAGAGAAGGATTGAGCGTAATCACCACGCTTGCTCAATGCGGGTTGGCGATTTCAGACTTATAAAGTCCAGGTTTCCTCAAGATATTTTCCTTCACCTTCAGTCATTGGTGTCCAAGATATACTTAGAAAGTACATATAACTTTAGAAAAGTTACATTGGTACTTGCCTGACCTGGAATCGAACCCGCGCACTCATACTTGAGAGGCTTGTGTTTTAACCACTAGGCCACCACGACTTGTAACATATTGATTGCAAGTAAATATGGACGCAATAAAAAATGACAGTTTTAGTATTATGACATTTTTAAGATCAAGTCAGAAGGGTTATTTATTTATTTATTTATATATACTTGTACACCAAAAACATACATTGAATAAACATACATTAAATACAACAAACCATACAATGGGCGGCCTTATCGCTAATGCAATCTCTTCCAGGCAACCAAATAATGGACAGAGGTGATTTTTATATAAATGAAATACATACTTTTTATTACATTCCAGAATAGCTTAGATGGTACCTCTATATTTGGCAAAGAAAACAACCAAGAACCTCCTCGGGTAAAGCAAAAGTAAGATATACAAAGGACTTATCATTTATATTTTATTATAATCTTACTCATTCTAAACACACTTTTACAAAATAGTTAAATTATTATAACAATAATTCAACATTTTCCTTACATGTTTCAATAAGCAATCAGTTGAATATAGTCAATATTTGCTGATTAATACGTCTATGTGTAACATCTCGTGAAGGTGAAGCCGTACGGAGGACGGGTCTGAGCAGTTATGTTGCGATGTGTGCCGGGTATGATGTGCCAAATGTTTTGTGTCGGGAGTTTGGTCGTGGAAGGACGCCAGATCAATTTCCCTCTGGCGCAGCATCGTTTGGTCGTGTTGTTGGGTTTAACATTGCATCACCTCGCTAAACTACCGTCTTCGTTCCTATTCACTCACTTTTTTTTAAAATAAATAGGCTCTTAATAAACTAGCGCGCTTTACCATCAACGATTGCATCACTGCTTACCATCAGGCGAGATTGCGGTCAGCACCAGTTTATAAAAATTTAAAAATAAAAATACCTTTTTTAAGTCATTCGTAAATAGATGGAGCTTTTTTCTTTCATATCCGGTAGATATTTTATAATTTTTGTTTTTTAATTCTGTTTAATTTATGGAGAGTTAAACCATGAAAACCACATTAAGCTGTCGGTCTCAGCTGTTATTCGTAGATCTTTATATCTACTGTTTTAATGTACTGTATCTCCATATTAATTTGTCGCTACTAAGCCACGCATTAGCAGAGGCATATCAAGTTATGAGGGCTGTCTATACATTTGTAGCTTTTTTACATTTAAAGGTAATGGGTGTGATGTTCACTCATTAGAAGAACCGCGCCACAAAGCCATATCCCTGATCGAATTGCTCAAAACTGCCTCCTCAGACTTTGGTCGTGGCTCTTGGCTATTCATTAAATAATATTATTGCTACTATGCAATAGACGAATTTGTAACCGATAAACAAATATAATAATTATTAATGTGTCATCTGAATTTTTCACATCTATGATTTTGAATGACTATTACAATGTTTGTTATATGAGTTCATTTAATTGTTTTTTTTTACAATGCATAAATATGTGAGCTGTCACGCTTTTTATGCCTGGGGCTTGTATTATGGTAATAAGTTTTTACTTATCTACATTTCCATTTTTAATGATTTTTTTTTGCTTTGCTGGTATTTTGGCATGACTGGCTGGGATATGGTAAATAATTGCATTTTATGTTGTGTTTTCTTCTGTTAATTACTATACATAGTATTGTATAAAGTTATGTGTTTTCTTAATGAACAGACAGCTGTGCTGCTGGGGAGTATGTTCCGCCACTTCTTCTTCCCAGCGAAAGCACTAGGAAGTGACGATTGGTGGGCGTTTTGGGGGACTGTCTTATGTAATACTAGCTTTCCAACCGCGGCTTCGCCCGCGTAGAGTTCGGTTATATCGCGCTTTTTAGATTTCCCTCGGGAATATCAAATTTTTCCGGGATAAAAGGTAGCCTATGTTCTTTCTCAGGGTCTAAAGATTGTCTGTGCCAAATTTCATCAAAATCGGTTGAGAGGTTTAAGCGGGAAAGCATAACAGACAGACAGACATACAGACAGACAGAGTTACTTTCGCATTTATAATATTAGTATGGATTGACGTTCAAAAAGTGCTGATTCTCAGCCTAATTTGAATAAATGACTTTTGATTTTGATACCATATTTGTATTGCTTAAGACAAAAGATAGAGGGCTATTTTATATACAACATGTAAATTAATTAACGTACTTCCTGAAAATAGTTTATTCAAAATCGGTAACCGAATGGGTTTCTATCATTTTTAATATAAGTATTTTTTATCCCAAAAATAATTAAAACTACGGAAATTATTTTCATATTAACCCTGTTATTTGTACAGACTTTGAAAATCTCAGTTTTACTTGCATTGATACAAATTTAATCATTCAATACAAAATAAAGAAAAAAAGCCTTATTCCAAGAACATTAAGGTCTTTGTTCTCCAAGAATTGATATAACTAATTTAATAAATAACAATGCATATACATGTTAAATTAAAAAATCTGTGTATGTATGTATTACGATTATAACTTAATATTGTGTGCGTTAATTACATTATATGTTGTAAATATGACCGTATGTATGTAGTATTCCTATATGTTATGTAGTATATATGTTATGTAGTATTCCTATGTCTAACACACACACTTTACGGTTAGGATTATTATTATTTACTAGTTTAAATAACATTACGCCAATTTCTTCGCAGATGCTTAGGCAGAATTGTACCGACCTTTAAACGAAAGATTATATACAATATGTAAAGAAAACCCTGTCTAATCCGTGAAGGTATTGTTAGGAATCGATAACTGATTTAACTAATGCCGTCAAAGCCGGACTAAAGTTTAAAAAAGCCCCCTAAAAAAATAAATATTATTTTGCAAAAAGAGGTAACTTAATACATGTGTGGTAGGACACCCTTCCGCAGGCGACGGGGGGCAGGGCGCGCAACGCGTGGTCGAATCGCTTAAGCGTACAGTCAAAATGGTGTTGTCACTTTTTTTAAAATCACCAAATTTCGGGGAAGTTGGAATTAATTCGTGGGAAAAAAAGATTATTTTAAAATTCATTAGTATTGTTACTATGATGATTACGTAAAATTTTATATTATATTTGGTCATGTGTTTACCTTTATTATCCTTAGGGGTCGGACAGGGTTTTCTTTACATATTGTGTATATATGTCGCAGTCAGTGACGGCGGAGCGGCAGGGTCGTCTACATCTTGGTGTGGTGGTACAGGTTCCATTTCGTAGGTCAGTTTTGAATTGAAGCACGACGTGTAGATGTACCCTCCAATCTTTATAATAACAATTTAAATACTTAATTAGGCAAACCGACAGTTTCGGTTTGGAGAAGTGGCTTGGTCCGCGCCTCGATGCAAAGTGCCCGTTCGACGAACCCCACTAACATTTGTGGAATAATCCAAATAACCTATAAACCGTCCGTTCGTGTGTGGAGTACTGCAGCCACATTTGGGCTGGTGCTGCCAAGTGTCACCTGGCCACTTTGGATTCAGTGGAGAGACGTGCAAAGAGGCTGATTGGTGACCCTGATCTAACTCGAGTTGAGTCGAGTTGGTCTCCAAAGCCTAGAGCACAGGCGTAGAGTAGCCAGCCTTTCGGTGTTCTATAGGATGCATTTCGGGGAGTGTGCGAGGGAATTGCATGATTTAATTCCCCCATCTCCGTTCCACCAGCGGACGACCCGTCGTACGGCTGGTTTCCACCCTTACGTTGTTAACACCATTACGATCCGGACGAAGCGTTTCGCCTCCTCCTTTATACCGCGTACATCGAGGGACTGGAACAATTTGCCAGCGGCGGTGTTTCCGTCGGACTACAATTTGAGTGTCTTCAAGGCTACAGTGAAGAGGCTCTTAATAAACTAGTGCGCTTTACCATCAACGATTGCGTCACTGCTTACCATCAGGCACGATTGCGGTCAAGCGCTGGTTTATAGTGTGTAAAAAAAAAAAAAACTTCCCGGTCTATGCTCCATACAGCTTCACTTATTTAAGTACCAATAAGCCCTTTCCCTGCATACTTACACTCTCTCGCTCACACACAGCCTTAAAAGTACACACACTCTCCCATACTCACCACTCATACGCTTACACATCATACACGCACTCCCTCTCATAACTACACTCAAAAACACGTACACACCAGCACACATATATGTCTTACTTTGTTTGGCTGCTTAAACAGGATTTTCACGGAACGGTATCACTTTTAACCTACACAATACAATAATATCCACTCTTTAAGTGTAGTCCACCGTTTTTTGGCATAAGCACTAAATATTCACTCATTTGTATTTACATCACAAAGACTTCCTAAACATAATCACCAAACACTCACTCTTACTCCATACAATCTCACTCTTCACCATCTCATTCTCATATTTTTAAAGTTTATAGTTTTAAAGTCACTAGCTCAAAGTTCATTGCATTATATAGCATACCCTATAACTGGACACGGCCCCTAAGATACAGGCCTAGCCTAGTTTAGGGGACAGGGACAAACCTATTGTACCTACCTATTTGTAATGCAATATTAATGTAAACGAAGAGTGGTAAATGTATTTTTGTCACAATAAATATTATTTATTATTATTAGTTCTCAGTATTGATAACAATACTCTCAGATTTCAAAAGTTATGATATAATTACTCAAAAAGGTTGCATAGCAACCACCCAACATTCGACTTTAATAAATTGGTAATAAATATAGGACGTTGGACGTAATATTCGAAAAGAAAAACCACAATAGCAGCCTCTGAAATATATTTATCTTTTCTCGTACTATCTTTTGGTACGGAAAATAATCTAGTTATACCGCCTTATCGACAGCCAAATGCACAAATGTGTCTGTCTTTTATCATGACTCGATTGTCTTTTATTCCAACAGCGTATTTTGACCTATTTCAGCCATATACGACACGACCCACATTTTTCGTCACAGTTGGCTCAGGAGCTGAGCAATTGCTCGCTGCGTTGTGTATCAATGGTTAGATTCGAGCACGAAAGAAATATTTGTATGGCCTACAGGTACTTGTTCTTGGTGTAGCTATTTGTGTATGAGAATTTAAATTTCTGTTCACCACGTAACTGATCTACGATACGATTACTCGATGGTAGGCCATAACATCGGCGGCCGGCAGAAGTTACCACCCACCAGACAAAGTCTTGCCGCCAAGCGATTCGTCGTGTTCCGGCATGATGTCTAGTGAAGCAGTACGGAGAACGGCCCCCTAATCGGCGAACATATTTTTGTCAAATGATTCCGACTAGTTGGCATCAGTTGGGATCGTTCGGAACGCCCATTGGTGCGTTCGGTCCAAGCGATCCCAAATAGTCGCAATCATTTGACAAAAATATGTTCGCCGATTAGGGGGCGGGTCTGAGCAGTTGTATTGCGATGTGTACCGAATGCTATGCACCGAATGTTGTTGTGTCAGGAGTTTGGTCGTGTAGGATCTCCAGATCAATCTTCCTCTGGCGCAGCAGCGTAGGTCTTGTTATTGGGTTAAACATTGCATCACCTCGTTCAACTGCCGTCTTCCTTCCTATTCACACATTTTTTTTTATGATTAGGCTCAACAAACTAGCGCGTATCAACGATTGCATCACTGCTTACCAGGCGGGATTGGGGTCAAGCAATAGTTTATAATTATTATAATTAAAAAAAAAAAAAACAAATTATATCAATACCACTGCTTTTGAAATGTTGAAAGAGTACGAGTAGTAACGTGGGGAAATCGGCATTTCGAACGAAAAATCGACCAACCTTTGGGCTCAGCTGGTGAATTCACCGTAAGTCTACTTTAGGGAGGGTTCGCAGAAACACAGGTTCGAGATTTCAACCTAGGCTTAGTTTTAATTGGAATTCATAAGCTTATTATGGATTTACGAGAAGGCTGTATGCATATTAGCGTATCATCCTCATCATCATTATCATTATCAACCTTTTTATCTTCTAACTGCAGGGCACAGGTTTCCTCTCATACATACGCGCCCGCGTTTGCAGTCTGGCCAGACTGAAAACGCGGCGCGGGGCGCAGCGCGGGAGCGGAGACGCGCGATTAGTCTGTCCGCAGTCAAGCGCGGTGCCGACGCGCGCGGTCAGTACGGAATGGTTTGAGATCCCCGCTCACCGCGCGGGGTTTCGCTTGCCGTCCGCGCGCTCACTGCGGACACTTTCATGAACGAACTGTGGTTTGAATTGCACGCGTGCTCTTCGCGTTAAGTCGTCCGCGCCTCTCGCCGCGCCCGCGTGATCACTCTGGACGCTTGTATTAAGTTTCCTATGTTTGAGTACGACGCACCGCGCCCGCCCCGCGCCCCCGTTTGCAGTCTGGCCAAGCACTTAGTGTAGCGGTGCCTACAAAGCTACATGCGAGCAACAAGTCGTACTGCCGTCACAAGCAAATCTCGCAAGCAGAGTTTATTTTTATTTTTTTTATAGAAAAAGCCAATGATGCAGTTTTAGTTTTTATCACAATAAAGCCCAACGCTCCTTTGCCATCAACTCTAATCCCGCGAGATCTTGGCCAATTAAGATGATTATCTGCTGCACTTTCCGCAATATGAACAAGTTCTCTAGCTCGTTACGTCACAAGAAAAGTCATCCACATTTAATTCACACCTCAGTAACTTGAGCTTATTGAGAGATGTTGGTTATCAGTTGAATAAGTCTCACTCTGGCGAATCAGCGATGCATGACGATAAGAATGAAGTAAGTTATCTGGAAAAAATGTCATTTTAAACTTGGCTCAGTAGGGATTCTTTCTTGGTATCAGTTTGTCACTGGCTCTGTTAACTGATCTTCCTAATCGTTGAAGATTAGTTAGCAAAGCCGAAACAACAATTGCAAAAATATTGATCATCATCATCATCATCTCAGCGTTTATCATCATCATCATCATCTCAGCGTTTATCATCATCATCGTCATCTCAGCGTTTATCATCATCATCATCATCTCAGCGTTTATCATCATCATCGTCATCTCAGCGTTTATCATCATCATCATCATCTCAGCGTTTATCATCATCATCATCATCTCAGCGTTTATCATCATCATCATCATCTCAGCGTTTATCATCATCATCGTCATCTCAGCGTTTATCATCATCATCATCATCTCAGCGTTTATCATCATCATCGTCATCTCAGCGTTTATCATCATCATCATCATCTCAGCGTTTATCATCATCATCGTCATCTCAGCGTTTATCATCATCATCATCATCTCAGCGTTTATCATCATCATCATCATCTCAGCGTTTATCATCATCATCGTCATCTCAGCGTTTATCATCATCATCATCATCTCAGCGTTTATCATCATCATCATCATCTCAGCGTTTATCATCATCTCAGCGTTTATCATCATCATCATCATCTCAGCGTTTATCCCGGTTGTATCTGCGGCTTTCGCATAAATGTATCATTATTAAATATGGAATTTAATTAAATGAAATTACAACTATCATTAAAAAATTTAAGTCGTGCTATATTTAGAAAATGAATAAGTCAATGATAATATGTAACAGCTAATCATCATCATCCCAGCGTTAATCCCAGTCGCATCCGAAGCCTTTTCAGCTTTGTAGTCTTGGGTCCGCGTTACCAGTCCAGCTGCTGATATGGCTAAACTTCGACATTTTCCGTGAAGCGACTGCCGTCTGACCTCCAAAACCCGAAGGCGACATCGAAGCATTGCAGCCAGACCAATTGTTGGACTTTTAAGGGCTCCAACAACCCGTAACGACTGCCACTAGATGTTCGTATGGCAACCGGGACCAACGGCTTAACGTGCTTTCCGAGGCACGACCAGACCAGTGCAAATATTCATATTCATGCATACAATTAATACTTGCACTGTGCGGGGATCGAACCCGCGCCACCTTGCGCAGCGGCCGCGTCCGCTACCGCTACGCCACGGAGGCTGTCAATATGTAATAGTTCAGAAATCAGATAGAATGGAAATAAGACAAATATTTAGTAATAAGGAAAAAGGTTCTTCCTGTCTCCTAATTATTCATAATGTAACTGATAGGGTCCTTAAATGATTTGCTATTGATTTAAACTTACCATCTATTATGGATTGTAATATAATGCCTATTAATCCGACAAGGGATTATGTTACGTAGTTTTAAATTCTTATATTAATGACTAAAACGGGAAGATTATGGAAGCTCAGTTTACACCCCCACGCTTTAGGTTCATAGCTGAGATAAATTGCACTACAGTTTGTAATGCCGACGCTCTGGTATTAAATATCACTTAGAATTCTGTTCATACAGTTTGCATTGCAAGTTGGAGATTGCAATATTATCTTACATTAAAACCATCTAATGTAATTTATAACTTCATATTGCTTTATCTCGTAAGCCACAGATAAACCAAGATAATAGCATAAGTAATCACTTTATTTCATCACCATCATCATCTCAGTGTTTATCCCGGTTGCATCCGTAGCTTTCGCGTTGGAGCCCTCACATGGAGCCCTCAGTTGGAGTAATCACTTTATTTATTTTGACTAAACTTATAATACTACTAGCTTTCCGCCCGCGGCTTCGCCCGCGTGGAGTTCGGTTATATCACGCTTTTTAGATTTCACTCGGAAACATCAAATTTTTCCGGGATAAAAAGTAGCCTATGTTCTTTCTCAGGGTCTAAAGATTGTCTGTGCCAAATTTCATCAAAATCGGTTGAGAGGTTTAAGCGGGAAAGCGTAACAGACAGACAGACAGACAGACAGACAGACCGACAGACAGACAGACAGAGTTACTTTCGTATTTATAATATTAGTATGGATTAGTATTGATTATTACAAGCTCACTCTAGTCGCATCCGAAGCCTTTTTCAGCTTTGGAGTCTGGGGTCCGCTTCACCAGTCCAACTGCTGATATGGCTAAACTTCGACATTTTCTGTAAAGCGACTGCCGTCTGACCTCCACAACCCGAAGGCGACATCGAAGCATTGCAGTTAGACCAATTGCTGGACTTTTGAGGGCTCCAACAACCCGTAACGACTGCCACTAGATGTTCGTATGGCAACCGGGACCAACGCAAGTGCAAATATTCATATTCATGCATACAAATATTAGCACTGTACGGGGATTGAACCCGCGCCACCTTGCGCAGTGGCCGCGTCCGCTACCGCTACGTCACGGAGGCTGCCTATATGGAAATGAAGTAGTTAGCAATAAAACAATTTGAAATTATTCCCTGGACAATTTCCGATCTATCAAAATGATTAATCTCAACAGTATTTTCCAACCTTTTTTGTTCAATTATATTTATGACTGATGATCACCGAGGAGAGAAAGAAGTAATCTACTCATCGCAGTGGCGAATAATTGTCTTATCAATCCACCAATTCAAAAAAATACCGAAAAATCATTCATGTGAATACATAATAATTAATAATAATTATGAACAAAATATACAGCGTCGAAATATTCCTTGTCATCACTGTGCACTGGTAATGTACCCAATAGATTGGCGGCATTGCCACAAAGTGTGATAATGAAGGAGTTAACTAAAAAAACAATTTGAAATTGATCTTTCAATAGTTTTCGATCTATCCATTGATAAAATATTAAACAGATACGATATAGTCTAACAAACTGACCAAAAAAAAATGTGCCGAACACAGCAGCAGCACACATGCATATTTTTATTCGGCATACATTGGTACAGTGTGAGTGAGATGGGGCACAATCTAAAGCATAGAGAAGAAAAAGATGGCTAGTGTTTGTCGTTTGTTTTTACGAGTGTATCGAGAATGACTAAGGCGAGATGCAGGACTTTCCTTCCTTTTGTACGCTTCATTTTCAGTGCGCTAATGACATATCTACCCTAGTTTAATATTTTATCAATGGATCTATCTATCAAAATGATTAATCTCAACAGCATTTTTCAACCTTTTCTATTCAATAACAGTCATGACTGATGATAACCGAAGAGATAAGGAATAATATGCTCGCATTGGCGGATAATTGATAGTTTGATCAATGAAAAATTATTAATTCGATGAAATATCAATCGATGAATCGTCAAATATCAATCGATGATCTCAATTGGAGAAATGTCAATTGAAATAGCGATTCCCTTTCGATCCCATCTGTAATAGTAACGCAATATTAGATAATGATTGTAAATGGATATGAGAGATCCTATACGCGTGAAATATTTTGATCCACCCTTAGGTTATTGCTAGTAAAAGCTTTTTCTCTTTTTCGTGATGAAGCAATGAGGAGGAACTGTTGAGCTTTTAAAAAAAAATAATAAAGCACATCTAACCCTTTTTTGTATAATAAAAAGTAAAAAAATTAAAACCCAACTACAAAAAGGAAAGGATGGCTTTGGAAAGGCTTAGTCACACGTTACATATACCTACCTACCGTTAGCACCTTGACAACGTGTGACTACGCCTTTCCAAACATGAAAATCTATCTCTACATAGTGAATATTGCATACTTCAGAATAGTATTGTATGACATTATTGTCAATTTACAAAGAAGGCATCTTGGTAGAGTCTACTGTGTCCATTTACTTGCAACTACATTAGCAACTTTGTTCAGTTCAGTATTCTGAAAATCTCGTTTTATACTTTTTCAGCGTCGTTTTTTGTCGTAGTTGGGTTTTAGATTTTTTTTTTTTTTTAATTTTTATTATTTGTACTATTTTGGTGTTAAAGTGTATTTGTAGCGCATAATATTAACAAAAGTTATATTGATGAACACATCTACACGCACATATAACAACATAAGCCCGAAGGCATATAGTGCAGAGGACATTTTTATGGGAGTTTTAGCCAGTTATCAAACTATTTCCGCCTTCACCGCGTGGAGTTACTTCCAGCTTATGTCGTTTTCATTAGTGCATTACATATTCTATTAATGTTCACACTGCTCTACATTGCATAAAGCGATTCACAGTTCCCGTGATCCGCGCTTTACTCTTATCGCTCATATTTAACATCATTAAAGCATTCTTGTAATTATGTACAAGCCTAAAGTACTCGTGAAACTCTTTCACGTTATACCAAACACGGTATATTTATTTTAATTTTATATTAACATAGGACTTTTTGTCCGCTAGAGGGCGCAATACTAAATTTGATGACAAGCTTTATAGCTCATAACTAGCAGAATGTCTAGGCCCTTCTAATGGTACTGCACTGGTCTTATTCTGATAAGTAGTAAAGAAGCTATGAACGAAAAGATGTGAATTATAAGCTAGCAATATATATATATATATATAAACACCTCTTTGCACACTTAGTTGATCCAGCCGCTATCCCGAACACAATAGACTCCACCTTTAGCACGGAATAACTTTAATCCAGTTGCGTATTTCTCGGGCGGAGTGGCAACGTCACATTCGGTTAAGCGATGTTGCCAAACATATTCGTCGATAGGACATTATACTCGATAAAAATTTTTCAACAATTTCACGCATTGGTGGATCCATAACGGCTAAATTTTTTGAACCCACGAGGACTTTTTAGCTCTGTATATATTTCAAAAATCAATTACTTGTGTTGAACCATTTATATACTCGTACTTTCAGTAATACATCTTTTGATCCGATACCTATACCGTAACAGTTGATCAAATAGGAATTTATTGTAGCTAATCTAGATATTTTATATTCGCAATGCTCCATACATTGTAAGATCTATATATATTTTTTAACAAGTCCATGCATTAGTGGATCCATAACGACTATTTTTCTTAAATGCATGAAGACTTTTTGGCTTGGAATATATTTCAAAAATCATTGCCTTATGTTGATCCATGTAGCTACTTCGTAATACTTATTTTGATCTGAAGATGTACTGGTACCGTACCGGTCGATCAATTATGTTTAGTATGAAGTCAAAGTTATTGTTATTAATATTTAAAGAGGTTGAATTTTGCGTATGGGGTTTTTATACTTTATTTCTAACTTACCATTTATATTAAGTTTTTAAACTCTATTCATCGAAATCAATCTAATTAGTCTAAACACTATATCGGCGCTGCATGTTTTGGGCTGAAAATATTGTGTGGACGGCCTCGGTTACACTCAATGCAATTAACACTGCTTGTATAGACTTCTTTGCTAGAAATTGTATGCGAATACATATTATTATTAAATTTGAAGTTTCAGTTTTAAGCGTTGAATTTTGCGTAGCGGTTTTTTAAGGTATTAATCAGGTAGAAAGAAAAATTGTTTACTCCTTCCAAACAGAACGCACATTACAATAATAATACTAAAAATAATAAACACAAAATAAAGAAAAAGAAAAAAAAAGTAATATAATTTACTAAAAAGCCTCGTACTCAAAATAAAACAATGTTTTCCTGATGTTATAATCCGAGTCAGGAGTTTTGGCGGGAAAGTTAAGCTGAGCTTCGATTGTTCCATTAGAGTTATAAATTATTTAAAGTGTTCTTTACTAAATAAAAGTGCGAGATTTATGTAGTAAAAAGTGCATTCAGTAAATAATTCATAAAGAACATTGAGATATCCTAGCGTAGTGTGTACAATAAACATGTGTACCATTTATAATATATTTGTAAATTAAAAAATATAAACTCAACCGCACGTTAGTGGAAATAAAATAATATTTGCTACTTACTAAGTAATAAAGGTAATAAAGATCTGTGGATCTGGTGGATGATTTCTCAGTCTACTCAAAGTTACATACCTAAGTGTGTTATTATAAAAATAGTTTCGCTTACCTAGTCGCGTTATATTTTAGCGAAAGAAAGCGCTTTTCTCTAATCAAATCAAATTAAATCATTTATTTGTTAACACAGGTAAATATTGACAGATCTTACAAAGAATAATAATGATATGATGAATGAATAATAACGGTTTGTGGTAGGTACTGGAACGCGTTAGACACATGGAATGTCAACTTTAGCGGCCGCAATTTCGAAATAGGGAGTTTGCGTTTCGTTCCAACGTCCTAGTTTGAATTTATTTCGAAAAAAAAAACTGCATTCGAAACATGGAATACCAAGGAGGTAACTAATAAAAGGTTTTATTCAAATTTTGGACTATCTTGCAAATAGACAGTAGTAGATTGTTTGTTGAAAAAAACGAAAGAACATTATAATAGCGCGGGAAAAAATATCATTGTCCATTATTCGTTACTGAACTTAAAAAAGAAAATTATGTATTTGATTTCCGCAGATTATTTCAGAAAAGTAGTTAGTAAACGCCTGCGTGATTTCACCGTATACTGCTTAGTATGATACTATTGTCATCGGCAGCAGCGCGGGCGTTAAGACTAAAGGATTCGACCTCGGGCAATAGCAATAAAAAAGTTAGTAATCACTGTCAAATTCCTATAAAATTTAAATTTGTTGTTAAAGTTGTCAACAGAAAAATTATTTTCTTTTGGCAGTTTAAGTGTTTACCCGACTTCAAAAAAAAGGAGGAGGTTCACAATTCGTCGCAATCTTTTTTTTTATGTATGTTCATCGATTACTGTATGACGCCTGGACCCGTTTGCGAAATTCTTGTTTTATTTGAAAGGGTGGTCCCATAGTCACCATAGATCTGATGATTAAAGATTAGAGAAATCAAGGAAAACTTTCAAAACTTTTACGGGCAACTAGTGCATTTCTAGTTATTTTCATTAAGTATTTTAAAGCACTACAATTTAGTAAAGATCTGGAGTAGATATGAAGTCGGGAGACAGTTGATGGAACTCCTCGACAATTCACAGCAACTACCTTGTGTTTGAACTTGATTAATTTGTATTAATAAGAACTTTACACCTAAATGGGTTGTAACTGTCATTAAGGCTCTGATGATGAATACAAAGGCCAGTTCAGGTAACTTCTCAACGGTTTACAGTAGTTCCCTTGTTTTTGGATTTAATTATATATTGATGAGCAATTTTCACCGATATGCATTATTATGAAAATCTGTAGTAGATTTGATGATGAAGACCACGACCGACAAACATTCATTTTAGCCCACATATTTTTTTTTTTTAATAATTATAAACTAGCGCTTGACTGCAATTCCGCCTGATGGTAAGCAGTGATGCAATCGTTGATGGTAAAGCGCGCTAGTTTATTAAGTCCATTCACTTACAAAACCTTAGTGAATAGGAAGGAAGACGGCAGTTGAGCGTCGACAACGCTGCGCCAGAGGGAGATTGATGTGGAGACCCTCCACGACCAAACTCCCGGCACAACAACATTTGGCGCATCGTATCCGGCACACATCGCAACACAACTGCTCAGACCCGTCCTCCGTACGGCTTCACCAGAAATCAGGCCGGTATACGACGAATCGCTTGGCGGCAAGATTTTGTCTGGTGGGTGGTAACTTCTGCCGGCAGCCGATGTTATGGCCTACCACCGAGCAAAGGCACCGAGCATAGTTGCAAAGTTCTTATCAATACGAATTAATCAAGCACAAACGCAAGGTGGCTGCTGTGAATAGTTGAGGAGTTCCCTCGACGGCCTATGGTCTTCATCATGAGATTTACTACAAACCATCTTTTTAACCCATATAGGTGCAAAGTTCTCATCAATATAAATGAATTAAGTCCAACCACAAGGTACCTACTATTAACCGTTGAAGAGTTCCCTGAACTGGCCTTTGCTTTTATCACCAGAGCCTTCATGACAGTCATAACCCATCTTTTTGTAAAGTTCTTATCAATACAAATTAATAAGCACAAGCTCAATGTAGCTGCTGTGAATCATTGAGGAGTTCCCTTGACTGTCTAGGGTCTTCAACATCAGATCTACTACAGACTTTCATTTTAACCCATATAGGTGCAAAGTTCTTATCAATATAAAAGAATTAAGTCCAAACACAAGGTACCTACTGTTAACCGTTGAAGAGTTCCGTGAACTGGCCTTTCTTTTCCAACACCAGAGCCTTCATAACAGTCATAACCCATATTTTTGTAAAGTTCTTATCAACACAAATTAATCAAGCACAAACTCAAGGTAGCTGCTGTAAATCATTGAGGAGTTCCCTTGACTGTCTCCCGGCTCCATCATCAGCTACACCAGACCTTTATTAAATTGTAGTTCTTTGAAATACTTAATGAAGATATTTAGAAATGCACTAGTCACCCCTATGATTTTTGGAAGTTGCTCTTGATTTCTTTTACTCTTCCATCATCAGATCCTGACTTGGTGACTACGGGGCCGCTTAAAAAGTTTACCTTTCCAAACAACAAAGTATTTTAAAAATCGATCCAGGCGTCTGAGATTACTCAGTAAACATACTTAAAAAAAGTAACTGCTGCTTATCCAATCGCTTCACGCCCTTGGCAAATGCTGCGCCCTGATTGGCCCGTTTGAATTGGATCAACAACTGCCCAGACGCCAAAAAGGTGGATTTGTATAAAACAGCCCTTAATTATTGTTATTACTTATTATTATTCATCGTGACAAATGTGGCTCCGAACGGAGCCACATATTTATGGTCAGATAGCAACGGATCAAGAAAAGGCCCCCGGATCAACAAGTGAAAATGGATCAACAAATTACTACCTATACGGCACGTCTGATCACCTTTGGGCACTTTGTTGATCAGACGTGCCGTATAGGTAGTAATTTGTTGATCCATTTTCACTTGTTGATCCGGGGGCCTTTTCTTGATCCGTTGCTATCTGACCATAAATATGTGGCTCCGTTCGGAGCCACATTTGTCACGATGAATAATAATAAGTAATAACAATAATTAAGGGCTGTTTTATACAAATCCACCTTTTTGGCGTCTGACCAGTTGTTGATCCAATTCAAACGGGCCAATCAGGGCGCAGCATTTGCCAAGGGAGTGAAGCGATTGGATAAGCAGCAGTTACTTTTTTATGTATGTTCACCGATAAATCTCAGACGCCTAAACCGATTAACAAAATTCTTTTTATGTTAGAAAAGGTAAACTTTCTAAATGGTCCCATAGTCAGGATCTGATGATGGAAGACTAAAGAAATCAAGAGGAACTTCAAAAATCGTAGGGGCGACTAGTGCATTTCTAAGTATCTTCATTAAGTATTTCAGAGAACTACAATTTGATAAAGGTCTGGTATAGCTGATGATGGAGCCGGGAGAAAGTCAAGGGAACTCCTCAATTATTCACAGCAGCTACCTTGAGTTTGTGCTTGATTAATTTGTGTTGATAAGAACTTTACAAAAAGATGGGTTATGACTGTCATGAAGGCTCTGGTGATGAAAAAAAAGGCCAGTTCACGGAACTCTTCAACGGTTAACAGTAGGTACCTTGTGTTTGGACTTAATTCATTTATATTGATGCGAAATTTGCACCTGTATGGGTTGAAATGAAGGTGTGCAGTAGATCTGATGATGAAGACCCTAGACAGTCAAAGGAACTCCTCAATGATTCACAGCAGCTACATTGAGTTTGTGCTTATTAATTTGTATTGATAAGAACTTTACAAAAAGATGGGTTATGACTATCATGAAGGCTCTGGTGATAACAGAAAAGGCCAGTTCAGGGAACTCTTCAACGGTTAATAGTAGGTACCTTGTGGTTGGACTTAATTCATTTATATTGATGAGAACTTTGCACCTATATGGGTTAAAAAGATGGTTTGTAGTAAATCTCATGATGAAGACTCCTCAACTATTCACAGCAGCCACCTTGCGTTTGTGCTTGATTAATTCGTATTGATAAGAACTTTGCAACTATGCTCGGTGCCTTTGCTCGGTGGTAGGCCATAACATCGGCTGCCGGCAGAAGTTACCACCCACCAGACAAAATCTTGCCGCCAAGCGATTCGTCGTGTACCGGCCTGATTTCTGGTGAATCCGTACGGAGGACGGGTCTGAGCAGTTGTGTTGCAGTGTGTGCCGGGTACGATGCGCCAAATGTTGTTGTGCCGGGAGTTTGGTCGTGGAGGGTCTCCACATCAATCTCCCTCTGGCGCAGCATTGTCGACGCTCAACTGCCGTCTTCCTTCCTATTCACTAAGGTTTTTTAAGTGAATGGGCTTAATAAACTAGCGCGCTTTACCATCAACGATTGCATCACTGCTTACCATCAGGCGGAATTGCAGTCAAGCGCTAGTTTATAATTATTTAAAAAAAATATATGTCGGCTAAAATGAATGTTTGTCGGTCGTGGTCTTCATCATCAAATCTACTACAGATTTTCATAATAATGCATATCGGTGAAAATTGCTCATCAATATATATTAATTAATTCCAAATACAAGGAAACTACTGTAAACCGTTGAGGAGTTACCTGAACTGGCCTTTGTATTCATCATCAGAGCCCTAATGACAGTTACAACCCATTTAGGTGTAAAGTTCTTATTAATACAAATTACTCAAGTTCAAACGCAAGGCAGTTGCTGTGAATTGTCGAGGAGTTCCCTCAACTGTCTCCCGACTTCATATCTACTCCAGATCATTACTAAATTGTAGTGCTTTAAAATACTTAATGAAATTAACTATGAATGCACTAGTTGTCCGTAAAAATTTTGAAAGTTTTCCTTGATTTCTCTAATTTTTAATCATCAGATCCTGGCCTGGTGACTATGGGACCACCCTTTCAAATAAAACAAGAATTTCGTAAACGGGTCCAGGCGTCTTACAGTAATCGATGAACACACATAAAAAAAGATTGCGACGAATTGTAAACCTCCTCCTTTTTTTGAAGTCGGGTAAACACTTAAATTGCCAAAAGAAAATAATTTTTCTGTTGACAATTCAAATTTTATAGGATTTTGACATTGATTACTAACTTTTTTATTGCTATTGCCCGCGCTGCTGCCGATGACAATAGTATCATACTAAGCAGTATACGGTGAAATCACGCAGGCATTTACTAACTACTTTTCTCAAACAATCTGCGGAAATCAAATACATAATTTTCTTTTTTAAGTTCAATAACGAATAATGAACCATAATATTTTTTCCCGCGCTATTATAATGTTCTTTCGTTTTTTTCAATAAACAATCTACTACTGTCTATTTGCAAGATAGTCCAAAATTTGAATAAAACCTTTTATTAGTTACCTCCTTGGTATTCCATGTTTCGAATGCAGTTTTTTTTTTTTCGAAAGAAATTCAAACTAGGACGTTGGAACGAAACGCAAACTCCCTATTTCGAAATTGCGGCCGCTAAAGTTGACATTCCATGTGTCTAACGCGTTCCAGTACCTACCCCAAACCATTACTATTCATTCATCATATCATTATTATTCTTTGTAAGATCTGTCAATATTTACCTGTGTTAACAAATAAATGATTTAATTTGATTTGATTAGAAAACAGCGCTTTCTTTCGCTAAAAATAACGCGACTAAGCGAAATTATTTTTATAACACACTTAGGTATGTAACTTTGAGTAGACTGAGAAATCATCCACCAGATCCACAGATCTTTATTACCTTTATTACTTAGTAAGTAGCAAATATGATTTTATTTCCACTAACGTGCGGTTGAGTTTATCTTTTTTAATTTACAAAAATATTATAAATGAGGTACACATGTTTATTGTACACACTACGCTAGGATATCTCAATGTTCTTTATGAATTATTTACTCAATGCATTTTTTACTACATAAATCTCGCACTTTTATTTAGTAAAGAACACTTTAAGTAATTTAAAACTCTAATGGAAAAATTTAAGCTCAGCTTAACTTTCCCGCCAAAACTCCTGACCCGGGTTATAACATCAGGAAAACATTGTTTTATTTTGAGTACGAGGCTTTTTTAATAACAATAACTTTGACTTCATACTAAACATAATTGATCGACCGGTACGGTATCAGTACATCTTCAGATCAAAATAAGTATTACGAAGTACGAGTAGCTACATGGATCAACATAAGGCAATGATTTTTGAAATATATTCCAAGCCAAAAAGTCTTCGTGCATTTAAAAAAAATAGTCGTTATGGATCCACTAATGCATGGAATTGTAAAAAAATATATATAGATCTTACAATGTATGGAGTATTGCGAATATAAAATATCTAGATTAGCTATAATAAATTCCTATTTGATCAACTGTTACGGTATAGGTATCGGATCAAAAGATGTATTACTGGAAGTACGAGTATATAAATGGTTCAACACAAGTAATTGATTTTTTAAATACACACATCAAAAGTGTCTAGGGATCAACATATATTTTTGCAATAACTTTTCTCCTGATTGATATTAATTAAAATTTTCTTTAATGATTCATCAAATAAAGTGTTTTCGTTTGTCACAGTAACGATAAACCAAGTCACCTTTGCATTAATAAAGAAATTTGCCATTTTCCTAATAAAGGGATATTTGACATTTGAACCACTAACACAAAAGTTCGAAAAAAAGACTGAAATAACAGTTTTCTCTAAAATTTTATTGGGTAACTTAAGCAATTAATAATCCGTGTTTCTACCGCGAACACTAACAACACAAGAACATCGGTTTGGCATACTCAAAATGAGTTCATCCAAATCACGCTGTGGAATGGCCGCCCATGTTCGTTGCAACAACAAAAAAAGGTCTTCTTGCGACTGGATACCCTCCATATTCGGCAGAGCTCTTCTCTGTAGCATATCCCATGCATGCTCAATCAGGTTCAAGTCTGGCGACTGAGCAGGCCAGGGCAGGACATTGATGTTAGCTGCGGCGAGAGTCTGTCTTACAACTCTTGCGGTGTGCGGTCGTGCATTATCATGCATTAACTGAAATAAGGGACCGATTTGCACTTGTAGAGGAACGATGACGTCTGATACAATCGTTTCAGCATAAATTTGAGCGTTGAGGTTGCCTCTGATCCAAATCAGCTCAGTTCTTCCGCCGATCCAAATACCCGCCCATACCATGATGGTTCCACCACTATAAGGATGGACTTCCTGGCAGGATTTTAATCGCTGTTGGCGTCCAGGGGTTCTCCAGTGTCGTATACGTCTTGTATCCGGTCTCATACCAAAGCGAGACTCATCAGAAAAGCACACGAAACGCCATTGTTCTTCTGCCCAATTTCTGTGTTCAAGAGCCCATTGATATCGAATCCTACGATTGTGCATTGCGATAGGTGGTACCCGTAGCGGTCTTCGGGAATGAAGGTTCACTTCATGCAAGCGGTTTCTGACTGTTTGGTCGCTAATTAAGTTCCCTTAAGAGTGATGAAGCCTCACGGCTAACATCATGGCGGTTATTGTTGGAGCTCTTCGAGTTAAGATTTGAATGTATCGGTCTTGTCTCCGTGTGGTGCAGCGATACCGTCCTCCATGGCGCTCAGCCACGGGACCAGTGCTTCGGTAACGTGTCCAAAGTCGACTGATAACACTCTGACTTGTATTCAGAGCTAAAGCCACAGTACGTTGCCGGGAACCAGCTTCTATCATTCCCACGGCTCTGAGCATTTCTTCCCAGCTTAAATGACGTCGCCGCTCCATAATAACGTTGGTTTTAATCAGTAGTAGGGAAACAGTAGCACTAATAATGTCTTCAATGCGTTGTATGTTTTTATAGGGAAAATATTGACAGCTGATTTTCATCTTTTACTCGAATTTGATTCACAGTTCCTGATTCAAATTATGAAATGCACCAAAAGGATCCATATAAATTTATAAAATCATAAATTTATTACAAAGCCACATCTCAATCTCAAGAAATCCGCATAAAAATGCTTGATCCCTAGACACTTTTGATGTGTGTATATTCAGAGCTAAAAAGTCCTCGTGGGTTCAAAAAATTTAGCCGTTACGGATCCATTAATGCATGAAATTGTTGAAAAAATTTTTATCGAGTATAATGTCCTATCGATGAATATGTTTGGCAACATCGCTTAACATAATGCAACGTTGCCACTCCGCCCGAGAAATACGCAGCTAGATCAAAGTTATTCCGTGCTAAAGGTGGAGTCTATTGTGTTCGGGATTGCGGCTGGATCAACTATGTGCCCAAAGAGGTGTTTATATATATATATATATATACACATATATATATATATATATTCAAAATGTACAAGTGAAGGGCTTTCAAACACAGCATATTTATCTTAACTTTATTTTTTTACTCTGTATGTTTTTTGGCGGCTAGAGGGCGCCACATTAGATTTTGTTAAACCCCATATAGCCTATAACCAGCGGACAATTAAGACGCTTCTAATGATATGTTATTTGTCGAATTCTGATAAGTAGTTTAGAAGTTACGAGGGAACAGATGACCATACATACATACATACATACATAGCCTGTCAAAATCATAACCCTCCTTTTGCTTTGCCGTAGTCGGGTAAAAATAGCTGAGCTACAATTTTGAATGATAACAGAGTCATCAGTTATTTTCTATAAGTAAGTTTGCACTAGAGAGGGCTATGCTTGGGGTTTCATTGCGTGATTGAATCAGGAATGAGGAGATCCGCAGAAAAACTAGAGTAACCGACTGACTGTTCGGACTGTTCTATGGAATACTTGTTTATTTAGCTAAGAGGTCCCCCAACTGCGATTGTTCAATTTGTTTCTGCCTTTTCAGTTCATTAGAGTTTTATGCAGGCGGGTCTTTTGTTTTTAAATAATATTTTTATTTCTATCTTTTTAATTCTGACAAATAATGTTTCTCATGTTGCAAAAATTGAAAAAATTGTTTATGTATTTTCCATCGTTCCATTTAATATTAAAACTGCATGGTATATACATATTTAAAGTGAGTATTTGAAATCCTTCCTTCTAAAACCAACTCGATATGTTTAGTAGATTTTTTTTTACTTCATAAAATGGCGTCAAACATCCGCCATTTTGTTTTTTTTTTAATGTTAGCTGTCCAAGACAAATGTAACAGTATCTCAAATGTGAAAATCCGTTTAGCGGTTCTGGAGATACAAGGTAATAAAGAATATTACATACAAGATACGCGCTAAAAACATAGCCCTTCCTGGTAGTCGGCTAAAAAGGATAATATGCGAACTGATCTGGGAAAACGGGAAACAGTCAAAACCGAAGACGGGGGCGAAGCGTCTCGCCTCCTCTTTTATACCGCTAACATCGAGGGATTGGAACAATTTTGATGTATCCGTCGGAATGCAATTTAAGTGTCTTCAAGGCCAAAATGAATAGGCTCTTAATAAACTAGCGCGCTTTACCATCAACGATTGCATCACTGCTTACTATCAGGCGGGATTGCGGTCAAGCACTAGTTTATAATTTATAAAAAAAAAACATCGAAACTTTTTATCCATAGATAAAAGAGAGAAAAATTGTTTATAACGCGCCAAAAAAAAACCACGTTACAAGAAAAGACAGTCAAGTGCGATTCGGACTCATGCACCGAAATTTCCGTACAATAAGTCATTCATCATCAACCTTTTTATCGTCCCACTGCTGGGCACAGGTCTCCTCTCATACAGAGAAGGATTGAGCGTAATCACCACGCTTGCTCAATGCGGGTTGGCGATTTCAGACTTATAAAGTCCAGGTTTCCTTAAGATGTTTTCCTTCACCTTCAGTCATTGGTGTCCAAGATATACTTAGAAATTACAGTCAAGACCAAAAGTCGAGTTACAAGCTCACAAAACTATGGCCAAGCAATACTAGTTGTAGTTACGATCTTCTTCTATAATAAAGTTTGATACACACTCATACACTTTGACAACTTGCTGCCCGCTTATGATTGTTAGGTACTACTTACTAATTTCAACATTCACAGTAAGTGTTTAAATAGCCTAGCGGTTCTCGCCTTGATAGGCGTTCAAGGTGGTTCGAGTTCAAATCTAATAACTTACAAAATATTTTTGAAATGTTTATTGGTGAGTTATGAATACTGACAACAAAAATATGTAAAAATACCGATCCGCAACTTAACGATGATACTTTATTTTAAGATTTTCTCTATATTAGAGTCATTATAAAAAGATGACGGTAGATTTGAAACAAACTGAACAAAAAATATTCCACTACCTGCAATAACTATTATTAACTACAATAACTCAAATAATATTACTTAGCTGTTGTTGGTTGGTGAACATATAGTTTACGAGTTCGTGTTATTAGTTTTACTTTTTTTAATCAATATGCAGGCATATGCAGCAATATATCTCAAATATCATAATATGAAACCGGCTTTTGTGTAAGTTGTTTTTATTATTATTTAGGTAAGATGCAAACCAATCGCTTGTTGTAAGTGTGTAATAAAATTGTTATTGTTTTAGAGAAATACTGTAAGCCAAAGTCAAGAGGTTGGAGGACGAAGGTGGCTTATGTGTCGAGATAAGTGGAACGAAACAACAATATTTACCGTTGAATAAACCTTTAAAACGTGCGAAGAAGGGAGGTTGCATTTGTGGTTTAAAAATATACTGGCTAAACAAACAAAAAAAAAAACAATTTATAACAATCACAGTGCAGAAGTGTCCTACAGAGTGTTTTAAATATATACCATTATATATCTTAATAACAGACTCTAAACCAACTCGTAAAGTAATTTAGCTAAGTGACAGTAATATGTTCGGTTGGCTTAATGGCTAACAGATGTCGCCTTTTGCAATTTCAATACAAATTACTTTTGGTAAATTATAAAAACAATAATTTTGGAATTCGATAAGAAATAAGTTCGTTTACTTTTGAACTAAGAAAGCGCTTGAAGATTATAATCTCATGCCTTCAAACTCCGAAAAAAGGCACTGCAGGATGGCAGCACTAGCATGATAAACACGCAAAAAAATTGTAAATGTAATAAGCACTGTTTTGTGTTCTAAGTATAGATTATTTTATGATTGTTATAATATTCAGGATAAGCTTCAATCCTCTTTTCTTTAAGAAAATGAATAATTAAGCTATAACCCCTTCAATGATAAAATATAATACTATAACTTTCATATCTAAAAACCAAAAATGTTTTTTATATTTTTTAACATAATAATATCATATGTTTGTCAAGGATTACTTTTATTTAAAATATTACAATACCTACTGCCATTTCAACGTTTGATTCATTTATTAGTAGTATATCTATACCGAATAATATATAACCTTATAATATATTGCATTATAATATGCTTATTGTTTTATTTTTATATATTTTTTATTATATTACATCTATAATAAACTAAAACATATAATAAAAACCTATTTTGGTATAAATATTCAGTAAATTTTCCTATTCGTTTAAATATTATTTGCAAACATTTTTACTTTAAAATACAAATCAGTTATCATAATTTTAAATTATATGAAACAACAAAAAGATTTTCCATTAGTAAGGATCGAACCCACAATCGCTCGCTTATGATAGACCATTGTTAAGTGCGGCCGCTAACTTAACTTCAAATGAAGTAACGAAATTTTGCATTACTTTAAAGAAAGACGAAGACTGCGATAAAAAAAATAATGCGTTAGTGTGCGTGGCCGGTTTAGCGCAGGCGACAGTAGTCTTTAAGGTGGGAATGGACTTCTACAGCTGATAGTACATAGAACCTAGAAAATTTACATTGGTACTTGCCTGACATGGAATCGAACCCGCACACTCATACTTGAGAGGCTGGTGTTTTAACCACTAGGCCACCACAACTCGATATAATCCATGGGTCGACCTAATCATTGCAGTCTCAAAGAGCATTTGACCTATTTGTAAAAACCTCAACGTAAATTTAAACGCATTTCTTCGGAAGTTAGGACTTATTGGGCCCTTGGGAAATCGGGCTTTAAGACCCATCAAGCCCCCATCCGATGCCCCATCAAAGCTTTCTGTAATTGCAGTTTTTGAGGTCTTTTTATTGCATTGTTTATTGGGCTAAAAAAAGGAAGGAAGTTGGTATTTTTGGAAAAGGGTGTGTCAGGCATCAGTTTAGTGGTATGAGGAATAGGGTAAAGTTCGCTCATTCTCCATAGAAAAGGGAGGATTCTCTGACCAGACGTGTGTCAAGTCTAGCAGGCACTTCCACAACTATTGATGTTGGGAAGTTGAATTTATGCTAGTTGTTTGGTAAACTCTGCTTCCAAGATGCAGTAGGTATCGGCGTGACATCAGTATGATCCGTTGTTCGCATATGACATTTGTAGATACTGCTACAGGTGTATTCTACCCTGTTATAAATCTTACCAGAAGACGCAGAGTGGGTAGGCCCCCAACAAGGTGGACCGACGACCTGCTGAAGGTCGCGGGAAACCGCTGGATGCGGGACCCGCAGGACCGGTCGTCGTAGAGAACCTTGGGGGAGGCCTATGTCCAGCAGTGGACATCTTTTGGCTGAAATAATGATGCTGATGAAACCTTACCAAGGGGTGGTCGTGTTGCAGAGATCAGCTGCGTCCAGTTAAAATGGAAGCTGATCCAAACGTAGTGGGGTTTTGAATGGTCCTGTTAAAATGTTGCTTAGCCGAAAATACGATTTCTATATTTAAACATCGATTAAAACTGCATTATCTTTCTTCCATACTGTGAGAATTTATTTAAACACAGTGGTGCTGATAATACGATAATAAATGAAAATACGGACAATGCTAGTTCATAGCAATAATCCTCACCCATCGAAAAAAACCTACCAAAAAAATTAAAAAAAAAAATTCAAACAAACTAAATCGCATAAAAATGGAAACGGAATAAAACATGCTTTGTAAAATATTGGTTCACTGACCCCCGAACAGCGAAAGCGCGGTCCTGTATCGCCTTGCTTTTTTCGCGCAATTATTATTAAAGTTTAATGCCGCTGGATGCGGCGGTCACCAACCTGTAAGCACTTCCTTATCAACATGTACATCATGTAGAAAATGTGAAAAATGAAATATAATTTCCTGTGACTACACTAATGGACATATTTATATGATTTTTTATGGGTACACTGAGAATGTGTTGAGGTACACGATGTTTAATATATTGTCGTATTGTCAGCACCACTCTCTATAATATAAATAAAATCAAAAACTGTAGTTTCTAGATTTTTCTGCTATGCATGGACCCAAACTTGTGAAGCATTTCTTTATTAAATAGTGGACCATTTTAATAAAGAAAGATTTTTAATAACAAGGGTTGGAGTCCGTTTTCATACTATTGATCGACAAGGACCTAGAGGACGTACAGACATATTAAAAAAATATTTTACATGGAGCGAGTTTGCTCATCTTGAGGAAACCTGAGCTTTAATCTGAAATAGCCAAACCGCATTGAGCAAGCGTGGTGATTACGCTCAATTCTTCTCTGTATGAGAGGAGACCTGTGCCCAGCAATGGGACGACAAAAAGGTTGATTATGAGTGCCTGTCAGCACCTCAGAAAAATAATTAGGTACTAGGTAATACAGGCAAGATTGTTTTTTATAATTATAAACGAGTGCTTGACCGGAATCCCGCCTGGAGGTAAGCAGTGACGCAATCTTTGATGGTAAAGCGCGCTAGTTTCATCATCATCAACCTTGTTTTTACCCGACTGCCAGGAGGGTTATTATTTTATTTTATCATCCCACTGCTGGGCACAGGCCTACTCTCATACAGAGAAGGATTTAGTAAAGGAGTTAGTAACTTATTATTAGCGCAAGTTTCTTAAGAGCCTATTCACCCACATTGTCAGACGTTCGGACTTCTGATCCATAATGACTGTCGAAGATCCATAAATGACAGCCGAGCCAACGTCTTACCGTGCTTTCCGAAGGACGTAAAGGTCTCGGTATGTTAAGATCACCCCATCTAAGGACCGGCCCCGGCAAACATTACTTAATCTGGTCTACCCATGTGGTTATTATTACTTAGCCCGCAGTAGATTATCTTTTATTTTTAGGGTTCCGTTTCTACCCTTTAGGTACGGATTACTGAGACTCTGCGCTCTCTCTCTCTCTCCCTCTCTCCCTCTCTCTCCCTCTCTCTCTCTCTCTCCCTCTCTCTCTCTCTCTCTCTCTCTCTCTCTCTCGACATGTAGATATCACCCATCCATATAGTAACCGCGGCAAGTGTCGCTTAACCCATATATGCCCAGAACTATTTGGGATTCTGATTTTGGTTATTTTCGGATATGTTTATGTTAATAAACCCCTATAATAGTATTGAGAGTAGTTTTAGTAAAAAATATTTTTGTTTAGTATGTATTTTAGACATGTTCGAAAACGAAACAATGGGCAAATGTCCTTCGCGTAACGTAATTAAAACAAATATGTTACAATGAGTTTATTTTATTGTAAATTTTACTTTCACACGAAGTTGTACTAAAAACAGAATGAAATGCAGAGAAACATTAAGAATGAACATTCACTCCTTATTATTGACAAAAAGTGACAGAGTTAGGCTTTTGCAATGCCTATTGCTCTGTCACTTTTTGTTTGTGCCTACATCGCAGCCAACTAGGTACCCTGCCGATCATGTGCTCAACGTTATGCTTTCTTACTGATGTAGGTACATTTGTAGATACCCGTTTGCTAAGTCCCGGATGCTGTTCATCATTTCCATACTTTTGAAGTAAGGTTCTGGAATGCTACGTCGAAACTCCAGCGTATATTGAGTAATTGCGAGCTAACCGGGTAGCATTGTTGACCGCAACATCTATCAACCATAAAAGTAAGGGAATGTACCACTTTTTTACCCCTCATTGCTATTCGATAGGTACCGGTATTTGCACGCAATCGATCAACCCCCGCCCTATAACGATTGTATGTGACGGACAATGGGCATGATAACTTCATGCCTCAAAAACAATTCAAAGAAATGAACTGGTTCTGAAGCATCGGACAAAGTAACTACTGATCTTGGCAATGGTGCGATCCTTTCATCATGATGTTGGGGTAAGTCTCGCTTCACCCATTTTCGAGCTGCCTTAGCTGGTGGAGTTAGAAGTGCGGTTAGAAGTGGAGGTAGAAGTGGAGGATTATCTATAGAACGCGATGTCTGGCCAAGGTTACGGGTTGATAAAGACTAAGACTAGCTTGACGTGCTTGGGTGTACAACTTCTTCTTCAGACTCGCTGCAAACACTGATATTTCTTCCACTTAGTATCAGTTCAGCAGGTGCCAATAGTTGGCGACGTGTCAAGTTATCAGAACTTGCATTTGTTTCATCCGAGTTAGAATCCGATACAATATCTATACCTGGAGGGACGATGTATAATATGTCAGCTGATGTCACTTCATCATCTGAGGCTAAATCATTGGTGATATCAATGATTTCAATCGTCGTTAGCCTTGTGTTCCATCTAAAACCAAAAAACAGATTTAGTACAAGCCTCATCTGTATATTTGCCCGACGTTTCGTTTTCGAAACACGATAGCTACAAGGACAGTATAGGTATTTATAAAATACTAGCTTTTCGCCCGCGGCTTCGCCCGCGTGGAGTTCGGTTATTTCGCGCTTTTTAGATTTCCCTCGGGAACATCAAATTTTTCCGGGATAAAAGATAGCCTATGTTCTTTCTCAGGGCCTAAAGATTTCTGTGCTAAATTTCATCAAAATCGGTTGAGAGGTTTAAGCGGGAAAGCGTAACAGACAGACAGACAGACAGACAGAGTTACTTTCGCATTTATAATATTAGTATGGATTATTTACTCCTTCTAAATATACGAAAAAATTAAAGGTATGAATAAAGAATTTTTATTATTATTAATTCGTTCATAATTTACCCAAATTTATTAAAAACCTTTGATAAGCACGTAAAATACAACGCAACTTGCACTGTTTAATATTTGAAACAAATATCCACGCTGAACAAAAATCTTTGCTTCAAATAAAACCAACATTTAAAACCGTTCGATAGATAGCATTATTCTACATTTTAATGTATTTTTAAATGATCTACGGTGCTTTTGTGAAAGTACTACCTCTTGTTTCGTTTTTGAATCACTGGGCATATATGGGTTAACCTGGTCGATCGACATATGCGGAGATTCATATAACATAATATATATTTTCATTAGTATCACGGATATTTTTTTTAATAATCATAAACTAATGCTTGACCGCAATCGCACCTGATGGTTAGTAGAGATGCAATCGTTGATGGTAAAGCGCGCTAGTTTATTAAGAGCCTATTCACTCAAAAAAACTGAGTGAATAGGAACGAAAACAGCAGTTGAATGAGGTGATGCAATGTTATACCCAACAACACGACCCACGATGCTGCGCCAGGGGGAGATGGATCTGGAGATCCTCCACGACCAAACTTCGGAAACAACAACATTTTCCGCATCGTACTCGGCACACATCGCAACACCACTGCTCAGACCCGTCCTCCGTACGGCTTCACCAGACATCATGCCGGAACACGCCGAATCGCTTGGCGGCAAGACTTTGTCTGGTGGTAACTTCTGCAGGCAGCCGATGTTATGGCCTACCACTGAGAGTAAGAGTAGAAATCCATGTAGAAATGATCACCCACATTGCAACGGCGGGAAGTGTTGCTTAACCTGGCCGGTCGACATATGCGTCTATTCAAAAAACATAATCCATATTTTCACTAGTATCACGGATATTTATGTTATGATTTTTTCATGAATATCCTGAAAATAAACACAACTGTGTCCATTATATGTAATAGATAGCTGTTATATTCAAATATTATTTGAACACTTGTGATCGACATTTTATTTCCATAGAGCCCATTGAATCAACACTTTAGCAAATTATATCAGCATTTCTTTGTATAAATACTTCAATCTAGCGTTTTAGGGGACCGTGAAAGCACTTAAAAACCCAATTGTGGTCTTACAAAACGTAACATAATCTTCTCTTCTCGGTGAGAGGGAGTGGGCCGTAATCTACCACGCGGGCCGGCAGGTTGGCAGCTGTCACATGTCTTCGAAGTTTTATCTCTAAGACATGCCGATTTCCTCACGATGATTTCCTTCGCCGCTTTTGAGAATAGTGTTGATGAAATAATTTAAACAAAGTAAAGTAGGTACCTGATAGGACTCGAATCTACGACTTACAACTTGTAAGTCGTAGCCGATAGACTAGGCCACCATGGTGGTGTCATTTTTATTTTCTTTTTTTTTTTTTTCACACAGATTGAGCTAGTCCCAAAGTAAGTTCGAGACTTGTGTTATGGGATACTAACTCAACGATACTATATTTATAATAGATACATATATAGATAAACATCCAAGACCCAGGCCAATCAGGAAAAGATCGTTTTCCATCATGACCTGGCCGGGGATCGAACCCGGGGCCTCCACGTAGCAGGCAGGCGTGTTAACCGCTGCGCCACGGAGGACGTCGTTTTCGTTCGTCGTCGAAGTTTTAAGATAAACCACTATGTATTTGTCAAAATAAACAACAAGACATTATACATGTGGCGTATTGTGTCTCAACACTAGTTAATATTAAAACCCTCAACACTTAATGTTTCCGACACTGAATAAACATAACTCTGCTTGCGGCTTACATCGCGGCAGTACGTATAAAAACCTTATGACAAGCAGTCGTTAATAAAGAGTAGACTTTAACTCTCATAACTCATCTCAGTGTTCCCAGTGTTTTTCCTACCATTGTTAACTAGCGTTATGTTACGCCTATAATTATTGTGATAGTGATTAAACTGTTTTTCCGGTATCCACGACTTTTATTTAGGAGTGTACCTCCAAATTGGTGACCTCTAATATTTTGTCAGCCAATTCGGCAACCTTGTCCAAGGTGAGGTCATCTTGGGTTGTCAAAATTACCTGTACAGTATTTGGCAAGCGCTGCAGCCACAGTTCTCTAATAATTTTATTGTCTGTAAGAGTCTTACCAGCTAAAGACTTTAGATGTCGCAGAAACTGGGTAGGCTTGCGGTCACCAAGCTCCTCACCTGACAACAGCTGTCTAACCTTTATCTCCCAATTTACTACTGACATATAGCACGTAAAGGGAGACGACAACGTCGTCGCCGACACAATGTCACGCATTGAAGTCGTCTCGCTCGAACCCGACTATATCGCATTGGTTCGAGCACAAGAGGCCGACGATGAGATAAAAACTTTATGTGACACATCTCTCAATATGCAACGTACTTTAATTCCAGGCACAGAGACAACAGCCTGTCTCATTTAATGTCACAAACAAGTTACCGATTGAGTAACATCATACACCTTTTCAATACTGGTAACGACTTTAACGTTTGGACAATTGCGCGAGAGACACAAAATCATTCTTGTCTCATGTGGAAATTCACTCATCATCATAATCATAATCTCGGCGTTAATCCCAGTCGCATCCGAAGCTTTTTTTAAGCTTTGGAGTCTGGGGTCCGCTTCACCAGTCTAACTATTTATTTTGACTAAACTTCGATATTTTCTGTGAAGCGACTGCCGCCTGAGCTCCACAACCCGAAGGTGATATCGAAGTATTGCAGTTAGAGCAATTGTTGGACTTTTGAGGGCTCCAACAATCCGTAACGACAGCCATTAGATGTTCGTATGTCAACCGGTACCAACGGCTTAACGTGCTTTCCGATGCAAGACCAGACCAATGCAAATATTCATATTCATGCATACAAACATTTGAACTGCGCGGGGATCGAATCCGCGCCTCATTGCGCAGCGGCCGCGTTCGCTACCGCTACACCACGGAGGCATCTGGATATTCACTAATCCTACATAAAAAACTATGATGATGATGATGTTCCCGACCGATTTCGGCCACGGCGACCACTTCGACTCCTAGCCGATGATTTGGCGCTCATGCGCCCGAAGATGGCTTATGTAGCCTATCTTGGTGGCAAAACTTCGCGCACACTGAGGGCACGTAAGCACGCCGTCGACGTAGTTGTATGTGATGGCAGCAGGTGGGCGGGCCTTTAATTGGTCGCGTTTGGCATCGAGGTCAGCTTTGCGCTGCTCCTCAAATTCGCGTACTTGTCCGTACACCATTCTGCGCCATTCTGACCGTTTTGCTGCCAAACGATCCCATTCAGAGGGTTCTATATTGCATCTCTTCATGTGCCGTTTTAAGACATCCTTGAACCGGAGGAGTTGTCCGCCATGCTTTCGCTTGCCCTCCTCCAGCTCGGAGAAGAAGATGCGCTTCGCCACTCTTTCGTCCACCATACGTGATACGTGTCTGCACCACCGAAGCTGTCGACGGATTAAATAAGCCTCAATGCCACCATCATTGGCTCGCCGCAGGACGTCGGTATTTCGCTCTCTGTCAGACCATTTGATCTTTGATTCTTTGATATTTGATTTGAAAAAACTATAAAGGATAACTGAACTTGTCCATGGTCCTTATACCTCCATACGTCCTGCCGAGACACTTGGTCTCGAGACGTAATCAATAGTAGTCCAACACTGCGACTGCCGACCTGCCCCCTAATTGCGTAACGGAATCATTTTGAAGCTTGGGATTGCTAGTCCATTGCTCCATATGTTCAAAAATATGTCTGCTCAATAAGGTAGAAAATGCAATGAATGTTTTCATACTGATAGTATGTTACACAATTATTACCCTGCTGTTATATTATAACTCGTCTTTACCCTCTTCAACATAATAATATTTAAAAAAAAGACCTAACAGCAATATTAACATTTTAAAAATGTCGCTTGCTGCGGTCGTTTCGTAGATGGGTTGGGTACCCGTAGCTTATTAACTTCGATCGGCCCGTACGGCTGTTATCATTTAACAACGATCTTCCTGACATAACCATTATTTAAAAAAATCTACAGAACCCCATCAAAAACTCAAGTATACACCATAATATTCCCCTGTTCAAAGTCTCGGAAAATAGCAGATAACCATCAGCCAATAGCGGGCGACGCGTGGGTCGGGTCGTGGTGACGTCACACTTAATGACGTCACGGGCTTGCACTGACACAGCTATTTTTTAAACGAGCTCTTAGGAAAGTGCTCGTTGTTAATTAAATGATTTTGAGTTGATGAAGTTATTTTTATTACGGTTTTTTTTAATGTGTATTGATTATCTTATCGATTGAGATGTTTTGTTTCTTAAGATATTTAATTGTATTTCTATGTTAAAACGAGGTTTTAGATCAAAATTATTCTATCCATTATTATACTTTCAATCCAATGTTTTAATTGTATTTAAATGGATATGGCGTGTATGATGCCGCATAAAAGTTAGAACAAGCTACAAGATATTGTAAATTGGAAAATCAGGTACTTACAGGACACTGGGAGTCAAGCCATCACTTTCAGTGGGTTTTCATGCGGTATTGTTTGATGATTTTAAATTTATCTCCGCGCGGAAAAAGTTGTTAGCCGGCCGGCAATTGGATTCGAATCGTTTGTTTTTTTTTTTTTACTTTCACCGTCAGCCGCGGTGCGATGCGGGTTTTGGATACAAGGCTTTTGAGGATATGAAGTTTGGAAAGGAATGGGATTTGGGAGATCATCATAAAGCTTGCTCAGTATCCAAAGTGCATTGCAGGGGCATATCTTTAGCTGGCTATTCAGCCATGTAAAGAACACCCAAAATTAACCATTGTTATTATCTTCTGATACTAGGAATCATTATTTAAAATACTGAAGTATTCAAACCATAACATTTTTAATAGCTGATTCTACTCAAATTGAGCAACAAATACAATATTTACTGCTTTACCGGTCACAGATAACAGGCAAGTTAATGTTAAGTCAAAAAGCTTAAGCAAAAGCTAAAAAGCATTACATTTTGTCCACATATCCAGTTAATAGTTATTAGTATATTATTGGATATGTATTTGAGTATCTATTTCAGTATATTGTAATAATATTGGCACCAACGACAGTCTTATTTGTGGTATGGGTGAATCTGTCCATTCTTTGATTGCTTGGACGAGATTGGATTAGCGATAACGCTGCCCATTGTATGTTTTGTTATGTATTTTGATCGATGAATGTTTTTGGTCTACATTAAAGAATATATAAATAAATAAATACTTTTTCTATAATATCTATAAAAAACCGGCCAAGTGCGTGTCGGATTCACATACAAAGGGTTCCGTACCATTGATTTATGAAATTAAAGGATTTAAGTTATTTGTATGAAAGATTAGGCAGATCTCGTTCAAAACAATTTTCCTTGGTAGTTTTTATAGTAATGTACATCATACGTTTTTTTAGATGTTTCATTTTCCTATTTTTAGAAGTTAGAGGGGGGGGGACCAACTTTTTTCCACTTTGGAAGCCTCGATATCATTTTTGAATACCTATCTATAGATACCCCACACGTATGTGTGTGGTAAAAAAACAAAATTTGAGTTTCAGTTCTAAGTATGGGGAGGCCCTAATATTTATTATTATTTTTTATTTTTACATCTAAATCTTAATGCGGTTCAGAGAATACATCTACCAACCATGTTTCAACAGTATAGCTCTTATAGTTTCCGAAAAAAATTGCTGTGACATACGGACGGACAGACAGACATGACCAATCTATAAGGGTTCCGTTTTTTTGCCATTTAGCTAGAGAACCCTAAGAAGGAATTGCGTAGGATTAGAAAATTATCCAATATAGTTTGCGTAGGCAAAGATCCTATTTTTTCGAGTCCGCCCCTCTTGAACGTCATACAGTTATACCACCAATGGTAATGCAGGGTAGGTGGCTACCTACACAAGTTAATATAAATGCTGACCTAAAGGCGACCAGTTTATCTTGGCATTTCATATCAGCTGGGCTTGCAAAGGTTTTAATAGACACACAAGTCTGATTACAGGATCGGCCTATTATGTTCGTCTTGCTAGGACCTAATATTTGAGTGCAAGTGCGTGTGTATATGTGTGTGTGTGTGTGTGTGTCATTGGTAGGCGAATGTCATTTGTTTTTTTTTTGAATTATTAGTTCTAGAACATGTGCTAGTTCAAGTTTATGTATTACTAGCTGTGCCCCGCGGTTTCACCCGCGTAAGCTTCGAACCAAAGAGCTCAGTTGATATAAAATAAGCGCCTGTTAAAATAATGAGAGCAATATGTACGTTTACGTTTGCTCCCGCTTTCGCAACATTTTTTGTTCCTGCTCTGCTCCTATTGTTCATAGCGGGATGTTTTATAGGCTATGTCCTTTCTCAGGCTCTAGACTATCTGTGTACCAAATTTCATTACAATCGTTCAGTAGTTTTGGCGTGAAAGCCGGACAGACAGACAGAGATACTTTCGCATTTATAATATTAGTGTGGATTAGTAAGTTTATGTATGTGCAAGTTTATTATCTTTCTCTACACGGTCTTCATATTATTACGGGCTAGGGGTATTAAAATGAAATAAAATTAAAACATAGAACAATAATGAATGTACAAAAAGTCTGTTTGTATAGTAATAAAAATCTTAATAATAACAATCGTAAAATCAAACTTATTGTAATCTAATACATAACATAAATCTATAAAGTTACGATTTAAAACTAATGTTGGGACCACCCGAAAATGCTGGTTAAGGGTTACGGGTTTACTGTCAACGAAGGAACTGTCGATAGAAGGCAATGACAAGTAGAACGTAGCGGATGTCGCATCGAAGTCTTCCCTTTAGGCCCACGGGTCACGAAGTCCGTGTCGTACATAAACAACAACACCACTGAAGTTACTTCACGTAGTCCTTGAAGTGCTTATATTGCAGTTGTCGCTGTAGATATTCTCAAAGATCGCTTCTTCCTTATCGCTTGTTTCGCTTCGATAGCCCTAACTCCCGCGTGTCACGCGGGAAACGCTTTATATAAGTCAGCTAATCGAACAGTCCAGATCTGTCTAGAAGTAATAATAATATCGCTTAATTTCGAGTACGTTCAGCAGGTACCTACAGGCACTTCACGGGAGACGATTTTCTAGTAATTTCGATGTCGACACTTTGTTGTCAATATTGATGAAATTCGATTGGCCATCCTAGGTCCAGCAATGCTTTTTATAGGTATCGTACCTCTACAATGCCAAGGTCTTAAAACTTACGTACGGCTTGTCACACAATATTTAACTTTATGGCATTGACATAAGGTGCATTCGTAACAATAAGATTGGACTAAGGTTATATCTGGACTTTAAAATAACTCTAAAAATAAATCCGATTCCTAAAAATAAATCGGTAATGAACTAATCAAGTACTAAGTGTCGTCCTTACCTAGTTTTTAAATTGTGATTAACGTGTATGAATGTTTAAACAAATCGATTTCATTATCATCATCACCATTTCAGCCGAAAGACGTCCACTGCTGGACATAGGCCTCCCCCAAGGATCTCCACGACGACCGGTCCTGCGCTTCCCGCATCCAGCGGTTTCCCGCGACCTTCATTATGTCGTCAGTCCACCTTGTCGGGGGCCTATCCACGCTACATCTTCCGGTGCGTGGTCGCCACCCGAGAACCCGTCGGCAAATCAAATCTACTTACAAAAATTAAATCATTTATCATTTCGATAAATGATTTTATTTACATCTATTTCCTCACAATGCTCTCCTTCGTCATTTTGACCGAAAATTCTAATATTTATTAATTTAAATATTGTAAGTGTAAGTGTTGTCTGAGTAGTGCTACAACCATCAATTAATTTTCCCAATCTTAATTAATTAAGTATTTTCAATTATTTAATTTTCTCAGTCTTTTCATTTAGAACTTCAAGAGTTCAGTACGAAGTTATAATGCGCTCATAATGTAGATAAAACTTGTAGAAACGTGCTTACTCGGTACTTAGAATGTCAGTATTAGAAACTATAAAGGGTGTATCTGACATCGACGCACAAACGAGTACCATGTACATGATTCTGAACCCCCCAGTGGTGGAATGTTTTGTTGGGTTTTTTCATGATTAAAAAAAATACATATGTAGTTTTCATACTTTAAACCGTTCATCATTGCTATACTTTTATAAACCAATAAGATTTTAAAGTAAAAATTAATTAATTCGTTAATTACACAAAAAAAGCGCAATGAAAACAAAACTCGAAATACTGTGTTATCAGCTATATATAATAGATAATAGATTATATAATAGAATTCACATCAGGGATCAAAGACATACCTACAAACCCGCACGGCGGCACGCTTGCAACGTTCAAAGGCCGAGCCGACACTTTTTTTTAAGCACTGTGAATTCGGTAACCGTTCATTAACGATATAAATGACTATCATAATTTTATTAGTGGCATGTGGTCTAGCCTTTTCGCGAAGTTTGCGTTACGATGTCAGATACACCCTGTTTAAAATGGTGGCTATGTAAGAGTTGGATACCGTTCGTTGAGGTTAATGGCAATTCCCTTGTACACAAACTAAACTTCAGTTCAGCGCATCTTTTTATTTTTAGTTCATTAAGAATCTCCTGTCCCAGAAGATAACTTTTAGTTCCATTAAACAATTAAAATATTCGCCCAGAGATTTCATGTCTTCGTGATAATTATAATTAATTGAATATAACTTAATATAGCTTTTAGAGTCGGTAAACTTAAGTGGCAGTGGGCGGGGCACATTGCTCGTAGAACCGATGGGCGATGGGGCAGTAAAGTTCTGGAGTGGCGGCCACGTACCGGAAGACGCAGCGTAGGGACGCCCCCAATAAGGTGAACTGACGACCTAATGAAGGCCGCTGGAAGCCGATGGATGTGGGTGTTACGATGACAAAGAGGTGGGAAATTAAATAAGATATTATTGGTGAAGCATTAAGTATTTATTTACTTATAACATTGCATACTGGACATATTTAGTATCATCAGCAATATAAAGTACATAAGACAAGGCACATAAAAATTATGTATAACAAATATTAGGATACTTAACTGGTAGTGTGCTCCGTTCGACGGCTTGATGAAGAACCCCCACCTAGGGTCGGGTTTCCGTACATTTATAGACAGTAATACCAATATTAGAGTGCCCAGCTTCGCTTCGTGGCACAAACTCGTGTTCTATTGTGCCACTTAGCTTCGCCTCGTGGCACAAACTATCACTCATATTACAATAGCTATCATTATTTGACAGTGGCATAAATAACTATTAATGTTTCCTAAAAATCCGTTCAGCAGCTTTTGCGTGAGACAGTAACAAATATGGACAACATTCATGTTTATAGGATAGTCTAATGTATACAATTTGGCGATTACGTTATCATATTAAGTGACACCATACATTACGAAGCAGACATAATAAAAATAATTAATAACAATTAACATTCTAGCAGTGGGACCATTTTTCATTTTAGCATTAAATTTAAATTGTGATTATTTCGTAACAATATTATAAAGTTTCAGTTGAATTATTGATCCGTCTTCTTCAGCCTATAGAGTTTCACTGCTGGACAAAGACCTCCACCAAGACTTTCTACGGTGATCGGGCACGTGTTGCCCGCATCCATCGGGTTCCCGCGACCTTTACCACGTCATCGCTCCACCTTGTTGGGGGCCTCCCTACGCTACGCCTCCTAGTACTTGGCCGCCACTCCACAGCCTTACTGTTCCATCGACAATCGGTTCTGCGAGCAATATGCCCCGCCGACTGTCACTTAATTTTAGTGACTCGTAGAGCTGTGTCGGTGACTTTGGTTTTTATGTGGAACTCCTTATTTCTCATTCGATCGCGCAGAGAAACTCCGAGCATAAATCTTTTTTTCGTGAAGAAGTTTTAGGTACTGTATGCTATTCCATTTGAAATGTTTTTTTTTTTTAGTATGTGGCATTGGCGTCGCTAGCTGGCTTATAGTAAATAATTTATTTGAATGTAACAACACTATATAAAATCACGTGTTTTTTGTAAATGAACAGATAGCTGTGCTGCTGGGGAGTGTATTCCGTCACTTCTTCCCAGCGAAAGCACTAGGAAGTGTCGATGGGTGGGCGTTTTGAGGGACTGTCGTATGTAATATTGACGTTCGAAAAGTGCTGATTCTCAGCTTAATTTTAGTAAATGACTTTTGATTTTAATTGGCTCCTATTAATTTTGTCTGACAAATTCAGTTTTATATTGTTAGTAAAATTGTTTATTTTATTATTTTTACAGACTACTGATAGTAAGAACTTGGATCTCAGGTTCAGCTAAGCTTACCACGGTGGGTCTCCCCAGACCTACCGTGGTAAGCTTAGCTGAACCAGTTCATATACCAAGACCCCTCCGTGTCCAGGCTGTCATTTCTATCCATGATAATGGCCGAGAGGCGAAGGACCCGGGGAGTCCAACGTAAGTCACATGGCCGAGTTGACGTTGAGAGCTGCCGACGATTGCTCGCGCGAGAAGAGACCCGTCGAACTCACGACGATGGTAACACATGTCAACACCCGCCGGGGGTACCGTAGAATTGAGAGGACCCAGTACCCCTGTAGGGAAGATGGCAAACGCATAGGTGGCTGTCATTTCTAGACCTTTGATAGTCGTTACGAGTAATCAGAAGTCCGTAAGTGTGACTACCAGTCTTAACAAGGACTATCGTATTACCCAATAATTGGGTTAAAGAGGTAAGATAGGTAGGTAATCGCTCTATGTAAAAAAACTGGCATTCAGTTGAATCCGGATAGACTAGAAGCTGACCACAACATATGTGCAGTTGAGAACAGGCTAGGAAGATGATGATGATGCATCTAATTTTATATTATATATAAATTTTCTGTCAGTGTTTGTTCTCAAACTCCTCCAAAACGGCTGAATCGTTTTTTCAAAACTTCGTATACAATATGTAAAGAAAACCCTGTCCGATCCGTGAAGGTATTGTTAGGTATCATTAACTGATTCTAATAATGCCTACAAAGCCGGGCTAAACTTAAAAAAAAATCCCCCTAAAAAAAAAAATTGTTTCGAAAAAACGAGGTAACTTAATACATGTGCGGTAGGCAACACCTCAGGCTTGTATGCGCGGGTAAAGGAGGGCGGGGCATGCGGCACCTGGTCGCATCGCTATTCACTCCGTCACAAATGGTGTTTTCAGTTTTTAAAAATTACCGAATTTCGGGGAAGTTGGACTTAATTCACGGGAAAAAAAAGATTATTTCAAAATTCATTAGTATGTAGTAACAACTATGATGATTACGTAAAATTTTATATTATATTTGGTCATGTGTTAACCTTTATTATCCTTATGGGTCGGACAGGGTTTTCGTTACATATTATATATATATATATATGTCGCAGTCAGTGACGGCGGAGCGGCAGGGTCGTCTGCATCTTGGAGTCTGCATCTTTAAATTCTTAATTGATAAGATTTATGTCACCTGGCTACTCTGGATTCGGTGGAGAGGCGTGCGAAGAGGCTGATTAGTGACCCTGACTTAACTCGAGATGGTCTCCAAAGCCTAGAGCATAGGCGTAGAGTAGCCAGCCTTTCGGTGTTCTATAGGATGCATTTTGGGGAGTGTGCGAGGGAATTGGATGATTTAATTCCCCGTCTCCGTTCCACCATCGGACGACCCGTCGTACGGCTAGTTTCCACCCTTACGTTGTTAACACCACTACGATCCGGACGAAGCGTTTCGCCTCCTTCTTTATACCGCGTACATCGTGGGACTGGAACAATTTGCCAGCGGCGGTGTTTCCGTCGGACTACAATTTGAGTGTCTTCAAGGCTAGAGTGAATAGGCTCTTATTAAACTAGTGCGCTTTACCACCAACGATTGCGTCACTGCTTACCATCAGGCAGGATTGCGGTCAAGCGCTAGTTTATAATATATATTAAAAAAAAATACATGTGCGGTAGGCAACACCTCAGTCTTGTATGCGCGGGTAAAGGGGGGCAGGGCATGCGGCACCTGGTCGCATCGCTATTCGCTCCGTCACAAATGGTGTTTTCAGTTTTGAAGAATTACCAAATTTCAGGGAAGTTGGACTTAATTCACGGGAAAAAAAGATTATTTCAAAATTCACTAGTATTGTTACTATGATGATTATGTAAAATTTTATATTTTATTTGGTCATGTGCTTACCTAACATTTATTATCCTTATGGGTCGGACAGGGTTTTCTTTACATATTGTATACAATCGTTAGGCATGAGAATATGGTTTTTTAATATTATTACTATCTAAGCGGGCGCAGCTAGTAAACACATAAAAAGAGAATCAAAACTTGGTCCGCATTAATGTTATTTACTTGTGTGTATATTAATTGTTAAGATTCATGCATAGTGCTTTTGTAAGTTAATCCTATCAGTAAGTTTCTTTGCAAAAATGCTGGCTATTAGTAAATCCTGGTCATCGTTACCAAAATATAAGATAAATTGTAACACCTAAACAAAATGTAAGCGATTCTGTAAAACCTGTAAATAATGTATGTGTGTAACTTCTTTGCCAGATACTAATTTAAATGTCTGTTGGACTGTTTGTTCCGTTCCCACAGACAAACCATGAAAACGGTTTTTCCGGGGCATGACTTTTATCTCAGTGTTTTGTAAACTAGGTAAAGAAAATAAATAAATAATAATAATTGAAAATCATCGAGAAAAATTGGAGCGAGTTCCTTAATATCAACAAACTTTCTATATAATATGACAAGGGCTTACAAGCTTGTACAATAATAAAAAAAGGAAAATACAGTTGTTTAACCCAGCTTAGAACACACGGAATACATCAGATAGCAATCAATAACAATCATATAGAAAATGTAAATATTGATGTAAGAAAACAGCAGGAAAGTGTACCTCGCGGCAATAAAAGATGTTCCAGGTAATAAATAAAAACAAAAGCATTGCCTTTACACAGCCTCCGCCTCCGACAGCCTCCGTGGCGTAGCGGTAGCGGACGCGGCCGCTGCGCAAGGTGGCGCGGGTTCGATCCCCGCACAGTGCAAGTATTTGTATGCATGAATATCAATATTTGCACTGGTCTGGTCGTGCCTCGGAAAGCACGTTAAGCCGTTGGTCCCGGTTGCCATATGAACATCTAGTGGCAGTCGTTACGGGTTGTTGAAGCCCTCAAAAGTCCAACAATTGGTCTAACTGCAATGCTTCGATATCGCCTTCGGGTTGTGGAGGTCAGACGGCAGTCGCTTCACGGATAATGTCGAAGTTTAGCCACATCAGTAGTTGGTCTGGTAAAGCGGACCCCAGACTCCAAAGCTGAAAAGGCTTCGGATGCGACTGGGATTAACGATTATTATTTTTATAATCATAAACAAGTGCTTGACCGCAGTCCCGCCCGATGGTAAACAGAGATGCAATCGTTATGGTAAAGCGCCCTAGCTTATCAAGAGCCTCTTCACAAAAAAAAATTGTGAATAGGAAGGAAGACGGCAGTTAAGCGAGGTGATGCAATGTTAAACTCAACAACAAGACCGACGATGCTGCGCAAGATAGAGATTGATCTGAAGACCCTCCATAAAGATCCATGATGAAAGCGACTGCCGGCTGACTTCCACAACCCGAAGGCCAATTACAATATCTATGTAATAATGTCGTATAAGAAAAGATACTTACACAATACACATAGTATATTAGAAAGAAATAAAAATGCGTTTATTGACATTACGGCTAAAGCCATATTATACTGCTTTGCTAGACTTGCCTCATAATGCTTTTAAAGCACAATTGAAATCCATCTGTTAAAAGACATACTATTTTGTCAACGACTATTTAAATAACAAGAATAGCTGGTCGCATTGATTAACTCAAGACAATGTTTGTGTTTTTTCTTCAGAATTACTGACAGGTTATAATGAGTTCATATAATTTTCTATGTTAAATATATTTCTTATTTGTTTTTTTACAATACGTACATCTTTTCCTTTTTATTTCATTAAGATTTTTCTGTCCCAGAAGGTTAATTTTAGTTCCATTAAATAAACAAAACATTTGTCCAGAGATTTCATGTCTTCGTGATCATTATAATATACTAGCGGCCGCCAGCGACTTCGTTCGCGTTGAGTTAGTTATCCTCCGCTTCTAGTAGTCACAGTGTGATGTTATGTAGCCTAAAGCCTTCCTGGATTAATGGGCTATCTAACGCAAAAAGATTTTTTCAAATCGGACCAGAAGTTCCTGAGATTAGCGCGTTCAAACAAAGAAACAAACAAACTCTTCAGCTTTATATATTAGTATAGATTGAATATAACTTTATATATGTAGGTATTAGAGGTGTTTAAGGCACCTAAGTGGCAGTGGGCGGGGCACATTGCATGTAGAACCGCTGGGTAATGGGGCAGTACGGTTCTGGAGTGGCGGCCACATATCGAAAGACGCAGCTTAGGGAGGCCCCCAACAAGGTGGACGGATGACCTGGTGAAGGTTGCGGGAAGCCGATGGATGCGGGCAGCACAAGACTGGTCATCGTGGAAAGCCTTGGGGAGCAGCCTTTGTCCAGCAGTGGATCTCTATAGGCTGAAGAAGAAGAAAAAGAAGATAACTCCACGCGTCCCTGAGAAAAATGATCTTGACAGACGTACAACGAAGTGATGTCAGGGTTCCGATTTCCTTTAAAGGTACGAAACAGAAAAAAAGTTAGAAATAATAATGAAAAAGGCTCACCCCTGGGCCTTAATATATTTATGAGCAAAAATTCTATTAAATAAAACAGAGCCCATGTACACATAATCCACTTTACATAAATCCAACAAAAATATTATGAGAACATATGCATACACGGTACACGCATGGAAATCATTTCAGCTATCTTAAAAAACAAAGGGAAATTGGTTTACCTGAGTAGGCATTTTTGTCTATGTAAACTTATTACAAGCTAATGTACAAGACCGAAGACGCCTTGTGGATTTGGCTCGGTTTCGAATATTGTATTATTTTAAATACTTGACGGGTTGTGGGTTGTAGAGCATTAACGGCAAAAGGGTATTAGTTTATTCTGGATGACATAAATAAGGTATAATAATAAATAAGGTATATACAACGTGTAACAAAAAGGGTATATACATAACAAGGGCATGGCATCTTTACACAATATCAATCAATATTGGAAGGGTTTTTTAATCCAATTTTTTCATTTTAGGAAGTTATGAGGAAAAATATCGCCTGTGATAGGCTACTACCATACTAGGCGCACAGAATTATTGAAGACATTTATCGGATTTTACCAAGTAATGTGACGTGTAACGAATAGTTATTAATGTATGTAGTGTAGTGCCGCATTCGTTATGAATTGATTTTAAAAAACACACGAAACCGAGAATTTGGTATCAATTTTTGAGTATGTATTTTATTTTGAGTTGAAACCGTTCCTATATCGTTTGATATCATCTAAAGATGCCATGCCCTTGGTATGTATATACCCTTTATGTTACACGTTGTATACTCAAGGGTATCATAAAACCTACCAACTTCTACTAAAAGGTAATCTTAAGTCATTGCCTACTATTAAATTTAATAACGTTCCCGTTAAAGAACAGCAATCCGTATGCTACCTTGGTCTTAGAAAGGAATTTTTCATTTATCGAACATATAAAAATAGTTGGCGAAAAATCTAAAAGGAAATTTGATGCCCTAACTAGAATATCCAAAGCAACTTGGGGTCTATCATTCCTAACTTTATAAACTATATATGGAGCTACCTACTTACGATGTATGGGCTACGGTGCACCTGTTTGACAGGGGCGGCGCAAAGTAAACTGCTTCAAAGCCAACGTTTGGCATTGATATTTTTATGCAAGGCGTATAGAACAGTCAGTACTGAAGCTTTACCCGTACTGGCAGGTGTACTTCCAGTCAATCTTGAAGTACAGCGGCGTGCTTCAATGTACTACTCCGCGAGAGGGGAGGCCATGGTCACTAACTTTGTTACACAATGCGACGTTAATAGAATTTATAGATTATTTAAACCTCAGACTGACGTCTGGGAGGACCTCTTATCCGAATGGCAAAGTAGGTGGGATAATTCCATCAAGGGCCGGCCGGCACCTCCATCTATTCTTTCCATCCGTTAGCGATCGGCTGGCTAAGACGTGGCTGGAGGTCGACCACTGCGTTGCCCAATTTCTCTCAGTTCATGGAAACTTTAAAAGTAAACTGTATTCTTTTAAACTTGTTCCTTCGCCTTTGGGTCAATGTTCTACATCGAACTGTGGATTTGAACAGTCCACACATCACATCTTGTGGGAGTGTATTCTTTGGCAGAATGAACGCAGTATTATGTTGGTTAGTGTACAAGTTACATCCGGAGTGGTTTATTATACGGACCTTGTAGAAACTAGAACCAATTTCCGTGCGTTCAGGCGCTTTTGCCATACCTATTATTGGAATCAATTCTAACAGCACATACCTACTTAGGACCCCTCAACTTAATCACATTTTATTCCGTGGTGCTTGGCAATCTGGGCTTCTCCAGGTTGCAATAATGTCCCTTTGTGCCGATTGGCCTAGTTCTGTTCTGTCTCCTGCTTTTTATGGTAGGAAGTGGAAAAAATATCTTTTTTCTTACTTCTCCGCTATTCTTTTCTGATTAATTTCGTTGCGGGACCCAAGACAGTTGAATCGTTTCTCCGGGACTCGTCGAGCTTCATTGCTCGGCGTTTTTCTGGTGGTCTCCACTGTTGATTCTGGCTTTCAAGAGTTGCAGTGGGTGGGAAATGTGTGGCGGGTTTTGTCAAATACTCAAGGGTGCTTGTCAGTACACTTGCGAAATGGTTTTTTTTAGAATAATAATCTAGTGCTTGACCGCGATCCTGCCTGGGTAAACAGTGGCGCAATCGTTGATGGTAAAGACGGCAGTTGAACAAGGTGATGCGATGTTAAAGCCAAGAGCACGACCAACGATGCTGCGCCAGAGGGAGATTGATCTGGAGACCCTCCACGACCAAACTCCCGACACAACAATATTTAGCGCATCGTACCCGGCACACATCACTACACAATTGCTCAGACCCATCCTTCGTACGGCTTCACCAGACATCATGCCGAAACACGACGAATCGCTTGGCGGCAAGACTTCGTCTGTTGGGTGGTAACTTGTGCCGGCAGCCGATGTTATGGCCTACTACTACTAGATTGAAGAATGATTTTAGTTATGCAGCGCCATTCAACACGGACTGCAGCCTTCCGGGTACATTCTCAAACTGAGCACCTAGTCGCATCCTTGATCTGGTCCGTCCATCTCATTGGTGATCTGCCACGTGGACTGGTGCCCTCAACCTTTCTCTGCGCCAAAAGACGTTCAATGGAGTCACTACCGCGACGAGAAACATGAACAAAGAAGGTCAACTTAAATTCAGTCTCTTAATTTTAATCTTTATTACATAAGCATGACGAGTAGGTAGCGGTAAATTGTTGAGGAATTCCCTCGACTGTCGATGGTCTTTATCATCAGATCTACTGCAGACCTTCATTTTAACCCATATGGATGCAAAGTTCTCATCAATATAAAGGAATTAACCCCAATAAACAAAAAAGCTACGGTAAACCGCTGAGAAATTCCCTGAACTGGTCTTTATCTTGACTGTCATTAGGGCTCTGATCCCTAATGACAGTCACAACTCATCTAGGTGTAATTTTCTAGTCAATACAAATTAATCAAGCACAAACACAAGGTGGCTACTGTGAATCATTGAGATCCCCATCATCAGATCTACTCAAGACCTTTATTAAATTGCAGTGCTTTAAAATACTTAATGAGAAGACTTAGAAATGCTTTTGTCGCCCCTACGATTTTTGGAAGTTCCTCTTGATTTGTCTTTCACCAACTTTTTTCACGCTATTTCTACTTTTTTTCACGTTATTGTGTATGTGAGCTTAAATGTTTGTAAAATGGGTGTAATTCTCAGTGTGAGGTAACGTTATATTAAAAAAAAAAAAGAGAAAAAAAAGCCGCCTCTAACAGTAACTACCGAGATGTCTCTATATTCTGTGGTAGCAATAACGTCCATTATTGCTACCACAGATTATAGAGACATCGAAACAAAACTACATCAATTTAAAGTTAAGTCAACAGCACTGTGAAGATTCAATATCTAATAACACAGTGTTAGGGAACACTAGAAACTGATCGGTTATTGCAGTATTATGAAAGTGTGTATTATTGATCTAACTTTTTATCGAGACTGGTAGTATTCAGGTAATATCAAATGGACATATTCATCGAACACAGACTGACGAATTCCTTTGTGTAATAAATCTCTTCACTAGAGCTCTCAAAACAGTGAAGGAGAAATTGTAACGTAGAACTAAAAAACTCATTTAGGCTGGTGCTGCAAAATGCCACCTGGCTACTTTGAATAGGCTATTTGACAGATTTACAATTTTTATCTTGAATTACTTGGTTGCGGTTAAGAAGTTCACCCAAAGTATTTTTTTTAATTTTAAATACATATTTCGTAAGAAATATGCAAATAAAAATTCAAAATTCAAATAAGCCGCGGAAACGATATAATTAGCAATATGGCGTTGCGCCTGGTAAGTGACGTCACAAGCGGTTTTCAGTTCTCAGTGGTGTTTGTTTTTAATTATTATTTGCTGTTGTTATCTAATAAAATGTTTTACAAGTGGTGTGCTGTACTGGGTTGTACAAATAAATCGATAAAAAACCCCGAAAAGCAGTTTATAAGTTTGCCGAAAACAAGCGATGATGCGCGTATGACGTCATCGCGACATTAGCCAATCCGGATCGTTTCACAATGTGTGGCGCGAGAAACAAAAAGCCAAACATATTTTTGTGTTTTGGATATATTAATTGTTATTCTTTTTTATTAAAACTCTTGTAAATGATATAAAGAACCCTCATTTTATGCAATTAAAGCAAAAAATCACAAATAATTGAATACTGTCAAATAGCCTATTCAGTGGAGAGGCGTGCGAAAAGGCAGATTGGCTACCCAGATTTAACTAAAAATTGTCTCCAAAGCCTGGAGCACAGGCGTAGAATAACCACCCTTTCGGTGTTCTACAGGATGCATTTTGGTGAGTGTGCGAGGGAATTGCATGATATAATTCCCTCATCTCCGTTCCACCATCGGACGACCCGTCGCACTATGGAAAATATGGGTCCTTTGCTGATTAAAAATCTATATCTTTCTTATTTTTCAAGATAAACAGTTGAAATTTTGCACCAACCTAGTTCATACTCTATATATTTAATTAAGTTTACATCTAATAAGCAATAGGTTTTGCTTGCGGTTTTACTCGCGTTTATACTTACGATTTTGTCAAAAAACCGTAGAAATATTTTAGTTTCACTGGAATGTATTTATTGTCTCTTTTTAAACCCTAAATAACTAAATAGAAATAATAAAACAATAAAATACAAATAAATAATTTAATAAAAAATATTTATTAAGCTTACATTTTGAACTTATGTATACTATATATAGTTAGTCTAAAATATAAAAAAATAACCTTAATTAGCTCAAGTATTATTATCTCTTAACATTATAATTATGTAAAATGTAGGTATATAAATAAATAAAGGTAGGTTTCACACCTGAACAACCTCAGGATCCGTGATTAGTTGATTCACTTTCAAGAGATGCAGAGTATCTTCATCCAATTCCTTGATATCCTTTTCATATTGTTTGCGAATACTTGTAATGTATGGATCCGATGTATATAGTATTGTATGGAATACATCTTCGTTAGTTGCCGATTTTGAATACTTTCTTGCATGATGTTGTTTTAAATTTTTGTAGTCTTTCTTACGAGACTCTTGCGCAGTTGTCCTATTGGTAAGACACCAAAGTGATTTATGATGCTCTCTCCATGAATCAGTAACTTATGTACTGATGATGGCATGCAATACCAATTGTATTTTTTATATTCTTGCTGTTTTTAAAGCATAATCACCGAACTTTCTAGCATCAATCATGATACCTGATGATAAAGCTTGTAGAATTATGTATAATCTGTATATCAGGACCTTGTCAACACCCGTTATTTCTGCAGAACAACTGGCATTACGGAAAAATCTTCTAGCTGACTTTTTCTAAATCATTCATTAACCGGGGAGTAGCAGCACATATAGTGCATGTGGAACTTGAAGAAGTGTCAGTCAATACTTGAGCCACTTCTCCATCTATCATTGTAAGGAATAGTTGATGTTTCACTTGTATTCCTTCACCACATCTATTGATCAATGATGGGTATAAATTTTTAATTTGGCCTTGAACATTATTTACAACAGCACTTGTTTTCTCAGGAGTTTCTTTTGAAAACTCGATTAAAATAGGTCGACAAAACCTTACAGATGAAGGTACAGGATTCTGCCAGATAATAGCGCCAGTTGCTTCATCAACTAACCTTATAGGAACAAAAGAAGCAATAAACAGATTGGCGTCTGAAACAAGTTCAGACTCTTCTGGAAGTAGGTATTTGTTTTTACTCACTACTCACTTTGTCCAGATGAGCCATCACATCCCCACTTGCTGGATGAAAAGCTTGAGCCCAACGACTATTGAACTGTGGTAATAATTTCTTTTGAAAATCGCGTATTATAACTTGTATGTTACCTTCTGAAATTTGATAATTTTCACGTAAAAATGTTGATAGAGTCGAAGTATTTTTACCGTTGTCGATATAGAAAAGTATCAATTCACGTCTAAAGTATTTAAAAGACCTCATTATAAGTATTTTGTATTGTAATTTAATAACGAACAATAATAAATTGTGGTAAAGGTTGTTCAGTGGCCAAGCTTTTTATAGGAAAATCGAATTAGGGTGGTGTACATCACCACTATCTTAGACGACCTTAGTTTTAAATAAAACGTGTGCAAAAACTATATCAATAACAAAAAACCGCAAAATTTTACCTCTGAAACGTCATACGATACTTATCAATTCAGTTCCCGTGATAATGAATATGGGACGTGTTATTAAAAACCGCAAAAAACCGCAAGTTTTTTTTATTGTAAATATTAGGTGGATACCTTGTGCATGAAATTATATCAAATTTAGAACTTCGCCAAGCTTAGCTAACATATAAAAGTCTCGTTGAAGTTAAAACAATTTAATTTTCGTCGGCATTTTACGTAAAACATTGTGACAGTTATGTTTTATCTTTTATTAAAATTTAAATAACTGACTATTACTCTACATAAAATATCCTTTCTGAATATATGGCACACTATATAGTTATTTCTTAACCAGTGCTCAATATCTAACTCTGAAAATATGTAATTTACAAGTTACAGTTTGTAGAATGTCTATACTTTCGAGTTCTAATGCATTTTTTTTTTTTACTATTTTGAGTATTTAATAGATAAAAACGAATTGAATATCATAGAATGGCTTCTTATGAATAAAATAAGACCAAAAACATGTACTATTTGCAACATTTTAAAAAAGTATTTTTATTCAGCTCTTCTTCTACGATAATCCATAGTGCGTCATACGGCGAGTTTCCACCCTTACGATCCGGACGAAGCGTTTCGTCTTCTCTTTTATACCGCGTACATCGAGGGACTGGAACAATTTGCGGTGTTTACGGTGGATTACAATTTGAATGTCTTCAAGGCTAGAGTGAATAGGCTCTTAATAAACTAGCGTGCTTTACCATCAAGGATTGCATTGCTTACCATCAGGCGAGATTGCGGTCAAGCACTTGTTTATCCATACTAATATTATAAATGCGAAAGTAACTCTGTCTGTCTGTCTGTCTGTTACGTTTTCCCGCTTAAACCTCTCAATCGATTTTGATGAAATTTGGCACAGACACTGACCCTGAAAAAGCACATAGGCTACTTTTTATCCCGGAAAAAATTGATATTCCCGAGGGAAATCTAAAAAGCGCGATATAACCGAACTCCACGCGAGCGAAGCCGCGGGCAGAAAGCTAGTTATTTATAAAAAAAAAAAAAACAGCTTTCAAAACATATTACACTCAACACTACTTATTACACTACAGAATAGTAATGCCTCTTTTATACGTCTACCTTTCATACCAGTATGATGTTTCACTGAATTCATTACGTCAGATTTTGTGTTCACGGAACCACTATAATGAGCCACTCTGCCCAGCTTTGCAAGTCACACACCGCGTTCAAGAAAAACTAGCAAACAGTGAAGTCCTTTGGGAAATTCCCAGTAAGAAGTTTTGCTTCGAAATTAAAATAATTTTCGTAAAACAAACTCTGGGACTTCTTTTATGAATTACTTAATTGGACTTGGATATAGTTAAAATGGTTCTAGAGATGAGATTTTTTTGAGTTAACTCAACCGAGCAAGTGCTTACCTCCATCCCAAACTCTGCAGCTCAACAGCATTGTTTACTTATAGTTTGAAACCAATCAGTTGAAGGTGATCAGGAATTCTACTTCCTTCTTACCTTCAGCATCACCAGACACCTGCCCTTTCGGCCGGACAAGTATATGAAAAAATATTTTTAGGAATTATTAAAGAGATAGTCGACTCCTTCCAAGATACAAACTTTTCAGGTGTCTGACCTCTCCCGCTTTGGGCCCAGCGAGCTGCCTTTGCGTCTGGGCCTCAGTTTCTTTTTTAACCAACCCGCAACCCTGACCCAGGAGGCACCGGTCTTCGTGTACCCCGTCACGATGTGCTGACATCTGATTGAGGCGCGCGTGCAACACAACGCACCGTCGAACCGGGCCTGGTCCTTACCGGGCCGCGAGCTGCCCACTGCTCGCCGCCCATGGATGGGATAAAATTCTTATCTTCACTACATAATACCAAACAACTCTGTTCGCGATTAACTCAAAACCTACTGCAACGATGTCGCGGGTAGGAGCTAGTTATTCATAAAAATTTATGCAATTCCACGGAAACATTCATATCTTTTTAGTGTAGTGACATATCTGCGGAACGTATGGCGCTGAAAGCTCAGCGGCTGAAGTGTCAGTCGCAATATTCAGTTGTTATGACAAACCAAACGGTCAATACGCGGCGTCTTGTCCAGCGCGCTACGCGACGGAAACTTACGTGGCGTCTTCGCCAGTCTGCCTGTATGGTGTGCGGTATTTGTGACGTACCTGAATTGCCCAGAATAAAGGATTTAATAAGAATATTAACTATTATAGAGGGCTTAGAAGATGTTGCCACTCTTCGTTACCGCAACGCGCGCGATGCACAACACACGCCGAACGTTCAGCTACGCCCGCCGAACTTTCGGTAGCGCAACGCATCGCTCCGCACGAAGGAAGATTAATAAGGCGTAATTGCGGCTGATGTGTCATAGAGTACTTGAAATACACTGCGAGCGTATTAAGCCGAACTTTCGGCGCCGTACGTTCCGCAGATGTGTCGCGGCACTTAGGTATTGCAATTGTAATCTTTTTTTTACTTATCTGCTCTGAGAAAATTCTCACAATGGCCAACCTGTTTTTAAACAAAATCTTGGAAAATGCTAATTAATCCCAGACGACCAATCACGAAATCGTTACGACAAGTTTTACGAAGAACTTTGTGCATTTATAAATGTTGTTTCTTATACTTTTAAATTGAATTTGAAGTTGTATTCAACAGTGCACTAGAAGTGTTTCTATAATAACATTATACCAGAGATCCCTAAAGTCATCTAAACAAGCAAGCTATAATATAATAAATTATAACACTCTTTTTATGTACAGCATATAAATTACAAAACAGAAATATAAAGATTTTACAAAGGGTGACTCGATGGGCGGTCCTATAGCTAACAGCGATCTTTTACAGACAACTTTTAGATGAAATACCAAGGGGTAGGAGATCAGGAATATAATCGCAGTGAACCAGCCATATTATCCATAAAACCGATGGCTGTTGGAGTAGACTCTAAACAGCGTCTTTTTCTTCTTAGCCCATAAAGGTCCACTGCTGGACAAAGGTCTCCCCAACGCTTTCCACGATAACCGGTCTTGTGCTGCCCGCATCCATCGGCTTCGCATGACCTTCACCAAGTCATCGGTCCACCTTGCTGGGGGCCTCCCTACGCTGTGCCTTCCGGTACGTGGCCGTCACTCCAGAACCTTGCTGCCCCATCGGCCATCGCTTCTACGAGCAATGTGCCCCGCCAACTGCCACTTAATTTTAGCGACTCGAAGAGCTATGTCGGTGACTTTTGTTCTTTTGCGGATCTCCTCATTTCTGATTCGATCGCGCAGAGAAACTTCGACCATAGCTCATACCATTGCCGTTTGTGTGACTTTGAGCACGGTAATATAATCTAATGATTCCATTTGTGAAAAACAAGCCTCCTCCTCCTCTGTAAAAGAAACTTGGCCGTAATCCATGACACAAACCGTAGCAATAGCATAACATAGCATAGAACAAGTCCCCTCACAATGTTCTTCTACGCCGCTTTTATAAGGGGTCCCCAATCCTGTAAGGTACACAACGTCGCTGTCGGTAAACGCAAGTAGCTCGTGGCCAGTTAGGTTAGACACACGTAGTGTCCGTATGTCAATCATATGAAACAATACAAGACTTCTGCTGGTATACACACTGGATAACGCTGGCGTCGCGTATTGCACTGAATAGCGTTAGCAAAACAGTCGACCTTTTTAAAATGCTATTATTGAAACGAAGCTGTTCGGCTTGCTATAGGACTAAACTGGTAGAAATGAAATTCAAATTTAGTTTTACACTATGTGTTGTCTTGGAATGCGTACAAATATTATTTACACATCAATTTGCCACATAAAGCGGTATGAAGCTGCCATGTTGGATTCTCATTTTAACATCTATTTTGGCTTTTAAGCACTCTAAAAACTAGCGAGAAACCCCTACCATGCGAGTTTCTCACTCTTTATGCTTCCTTCTGATACATTCCAGTGTAGGTATGTGCTTAGCTTAAGATATTACGATATAACGACTTAAGATGCCACGATATTTTATTCTTTTTTTTTTTTTTTTTATTATAAATTATAAACCAGCGCTTGACCGCAATCCTGCCTGATGGTAAGCAGTGACGCAATCGTTGATGGTAAAGCGCACTAGTTTATTAAGAGCCTATTCACTCTAGCCTATTCTTCTTCTTCTTCCAGTGCCTCTTTAATCCTGAAGGTTGGCCGTCAGCTTCTTGTATTCGGTCTTGTCAACCGCAAGTCGGAACAGTTTTGCGACGGAAGTGATCCACTCCCTGATGTTTCGAAGCCACGATTTTCCCTTTCGTCCAGCTCGCCTCTTTCCTTCTATTCTTCTATTTCTTCTTATTTTGTTGTTATGTGCACCTTAAGAAGCTCATTTTGTGGTTGTTGGCAAAAAGGGCTAAACAGCAGTACAGGCTTCAAGCTTGAAGGAAAAGCAACGTTGGGTGACCATTCATTACTGATCGAGACCCCTATATGCTTTGGAAAGCAAGTCACGCCGTTGAATCGGCTTTCATTCGTGTCATCATCAACATCATCAACCTTTTTATCGTCCCACTACTGAACACAGGCCTCCTCTCATACAGAGAAGGATTGAACGTAATTACCACGCTTGTTCAGCGCGGGTTGGCGATTTCAGACTTGAAGTCCGGGTTCATTAGTATGTTAATTCGTTATGGCTAGAAACCATAAGTCGGAAACTTTGATAATTAGTCTTATTAAGGAGTATCGTATCACCCAAATACAGGGCTGTAAAAGTACTCCCTTCATGCTGAATACTGGTTCGGCTACATCAGGTTAAACTACAAGCCGGACCCAATTTTTTTTTTATATCACTACATATTTGAGAAGAAAAGACTTTATCTTTCCCTATGTCCCTTTGTATGATTAAATCTTTAAAACTACTTTACCGATTTTTTTAATCGATAGAGTGATTAAAGAGGAAGGTTTATATGTATAATAACATCCATTAAATTGTGGAGAAATACTATTATTTTTGTGGTTTCTAATGTGATTTCGTAATTACATTTTATCTGCGTTTGCAGTGACGCGCAGGCTGAACCCTACAAGATTTATAAAAATAATGTACATAATATTGTACACATTGAAAAGGTCTACAAATCATACAATTGATAGATACAATCGCGATGGTATATGTCTATCTCATATGGATATCTGACAATGACATTTTATTAACATTTTTTTGTCATTTCTTTTATGTTGTTTGATGCCTGGTATCTATGGGTATGCAGATGACAGCACAGTTGTAGAAGATACCTGCCGGATGCCCGGGCTAGTAGGGAATCAATCCGGTCCGAAAGAGAGGCCATGGTTGAGCGAACGAGTGTTGCACTGCAGGCAGTCTCCGAATGGGGCAATGCCAATCTTGTAGCATTCAATGCCGCCAAAACACAGGCGTGTCTTTTCACCGCCAAAAGGAGCCCGTTCACCTTGGCCCCTACTTTTCGGAATGTGTCCTTGGAGTGTTCCAACCGCCTTCAGCTTTTGGGAGTTGAGATTTCCTCGAACCTTAACTTTGGGCGGTTCATTGAGTCCAAGGCCAAGGTGGCTGCCAGGAAACTTGGCGTTATCGCAAAGGTCCGGCAGTACTTCACACCTGGGCAGCTTCTAATGTTATACAAAGCACAGGTCCGTTCGTGTGTGGAGTACTGCAGCCACATTTGGGCTGGTGCTGCCATGTGTCACCTGGCCACTTTGGATTCAGTGGAGAGACGTGCAAAGAGGCTGATTGGTGACCCTGATCTAACTCGAGTTGGTCTCCAAAGCCTAGAGCACAGGCGTAGAGTAGCCAGCCTTTCGGTGTTCTATAGGATGCATTTCGGGGAGTGTGCGAGGGAATTGCATGATTTAATTCCCCCATCTCCGTTCCACCAGCGGACGACCCGTCGTACGGCTGGTTTCCACCCTTACGTTGTTAACACCACTACGATCCGGACGAAGCGCTTCGCCTCCTCCTTTATACCGCGTACATCGAGGGACTGGAACAATTTGCCCGCGGCGGTGTTTCCGTCGGACTACAATTTGAGTGTCTTCAAGGCTAGAGTGAATAGGCTCTTAATAAACTAGTGCGCTTTACCATCAACGATTGCGTCACTGCTTACCATCAGGCAGGATTGCGGTCAAGCGCTGGTTTATAATTTGTAAAAAGAAAAAAAAAAAAAAAAAATGTCAAATACCGGCTAATTTTTAAAGCGATTTTAACCAATACAGCATTAATCCTTATCAAATTTGATACCTATAATACATTGTTGATTTAATATAGATCTATCTCGCCCTTTACAGCATATCGGCACCATAGCGAAGCCCGGGCGGGTCGCTAGTAAATTATAAACTACATAGTGTTTGACCGCAATCCCGCCTGATGGTAAGCAGTTATGCATTCGTTGATGCAAAAGTGCGCTAGTTTATTAAAAGTCTATTTATTCTCTGTAACCTTGAAGACACTTAAATTTTAGTACGACTGAAATACCATCGCTGGCAAATTGTTCCAGTCACTTGATGTACGCGGTATAAAAGAGGAGGCCAAATACTTCGTCCGGATCGTAGTCAGGTTAACAACGTAAGAGGCCACCCTCGAACAACTCACCGTACGACGGGTCGTCCGATGGTGGAACGGAGATGGGGGATATGGTTCAGCTACATTAGGCTAAACTAGAAGCCAGCTCCAATATAGTTGAAAAGACTAAGCAGGTGATGATTCACGTTAAAAAAGAGTAAAATGTAAGAGCGTTAGGACCTAATGTTCAAGAATAGGTCGTCGATCTTGTTACAATTTCTCTAATTTTTGCCTTTTGCTTTGTCCTTACACGGTCCATATTTTTGTACCTAGCTAAAGCCCTGTGTAACAACTTTCTGACAATGTAGAATACAATAAATGAATATGAATAATATAGAATATTTCGTGGCTTCATGAACTTTGATCTCGAAAAACAGTAACATTATTCAAGATGGTGGCTATATCTTTACCTTTTTTCTTTTTTTTTTTTTTTACAAATCACACAGATTGAGCTAGCCACAAAGTAAGTTCGAGACTTGTGTTATGGGATACTAACTCAACGGTACTATATTTTATAATAGATACATATATCGAGATTCTAATAATGCCCACAAAGACAGGCAAAACTTAAAAAAAAAATCCCCCTAAAATAATAAATATTATTTCGCAAAAAGAGGTAACTTAATACATGTGCTGTATGCAACCCCTTCCGCGGGCGGCGGCGGGGGGCAGGGCACGCGGCACCTGTGACGTGTCGCGTCGCTATTCGCTTATAATAATACGGTGTTGTCACTTTTGTAAAAATTACCAGATTTCGGGGAAATTGGAATTAATTCCCGGGAAAAAAGGATTATTTCAAAATTCATTAGTATTGTTACTATGATGATTATGTAAAATTTTATATTATATTTGGTCAAGTGTTTACCTAACCTTTATTATCCTTACGGGTCGGACAGGGTTTTCTTTACATATTGTATAGATAAACATCCAAGACCCAGGACAATTAGTTTCAACGCATCGCTTTGCGCCTAGAGTTCAAAATCCGACAGTGATTTTCGACGTTCTATAATGCGTTATGTTGGATTCTTAGTGCTCGGTTCAACACCTAGAGTAGAAAATCCAGTGCCAGAATCGACTAATATAAAAAGTATGGTGATTTTGTATCCAAGCTAATTCTATTCAGGCTTATGAATGTAAAATATGAACAAGTTTCCTCCTCGTATATTCAACGTATGTAACATCAGTTTGATAGGAATTTGAATTAATCATTAAACTCGTTATTAGTATAGTAATTTAGTTTAGCAGTCAGTAATTTACGTAAGTAATTAGTCATTTAGTTTAGTAGTAAAGTAATTTGGTTGATGATGATGTCTGGTGAAGCCGTACGGAGGACGGGTCTGCGCAGTTGTGTTGCGATGTGTGCCGGGTACGATGCGCCAATGTTGTTGTGTCGGGAGTTTGGTCGTGGAGGGTCTCCAGATCAATCTCGCCAGGTCAGCCCAGGCAATCCAGGTCGCCATAAAGTCGGTATTATTTTTTTCTGACAATTTCCAGGGTAAATTTGGTCAGGCCCGAGTCAACGGCGCGTCGTGTTTCACGCACGCGTCAAAGAGATGTTAGCACATCGTGACGGGGTCCACGAAGACCTATGCCTCCTGGGTCAGGGTTGCGGGTTGGTTAAACAAGAAACCGTGGCTCTGGCCATTGCACAGGCAAGCGAAGAAACACGTGTGGGTTTTAATCAGTAAAAGTTGATGATCTCCTTAGTTCAATCATATCCCATCCCAACAAAAAAAAAAAAAAAAATGAAAATTTGGTCATTTCATTCTGTATGGCATCAGTTTTATACTGTTTCAATACTGCATCTAATCCATTATTCCGAATATAAATATTAATAATAAAAACTTTTTTACAAAAAAACAACCGACTTCCAAAAACCACTACAAAGTGAAAAATAACTAATTTCGGCAGTCGGTGTCTTTGGTTTTGTATAAGTATTCATTTTTGACACCGACTTCCGAAATTAGTTATTTTTCACTTTGCAGTGGTTTTTGGAAGTCGGTTGTTTTTTTGTAAAAAAGTTTTTATTTTACACTTTTTAGTTGTCAAAAGTACTAGTATTCAGTTGCATCCGGTCAGACTGGAAGCTGACGCAAATACAGTTGGGAATTAATTAATATTAAGTAATTTTGTTTACTTTAATTTTTACCCGTAAGTATTCCCTCAACTGCCTATGGTCTTCATCATAAAATTTACTGCAGACCATTATTTTAACCCAATGGGTGCAAAGGTCTCATCAATATAAATGAATTGAGTCCAAATACAAGGTAGCTACTGTAAATCGTTTAGGAGTTCCCTGAACTGACCTTTGTCATCATCATCAGCTCCCTAATGACAGTCACCACCCATCTAGGTGTAAGGTTCTTGTCAATACAAATTATTCAAGCACAAACACAAGGTAGCTGCTGTGAATTGTTGAGGAGTTCCTTCGACCGTCTCCCGGCTCCATCGTCAGATCTACTCCAGACCTATAATAAATTGTAGTGCTTTAAAATACTTAATGAAAATGCTAAGAAATACACTAGTTGCCCCTGCAATTTTTGAAAGTTTCCCTTGTTTTCTCTGGTCTTCCACCATCTAACCCTGATATCCTTATCATGGGACCACCTTGGGAACGTCTTCTTTCCAACAGAAAAAGAATTATCAAAATCGGTTCATAAACGACGAAGTTATGCGCGAACAAACATCATATATACGGTCGAATTGAGTAACCTCCTCCTTTTTGAAGTCGGTTAAAAATATCATTAAAAATCTAAATAAATCAAATCATTTAAAATAAATGCTATTATAAATCAGGCGACAAGGGGAAAAATCGAAGGTTGCAATCCACTCTCTTTCCGTGGTCGGGGGGCGATTCCGTGGTCCGGGTAGTTGGACAGCTTACAGATGGCATAGTGCGGAATCTTATTATTTTATGCTCATACGTCGTCTTAAAGGTTCAACTTCGAGAAAGAGGTGTCTCGTCGAATCCAGCTCGGCTGGGCAGCGTTCGGGAAGCTACGCTACATCTTCTCGTCGTCCAAGATACCACAGTGTCTAAAGACTAAAGTCTTTGATCAGTGTGTGTGCCAGTGATGACTTACGGAACTGAAACGTGGTCGCTCACAATGGCCTTCGTATGAAGGCCATTGTGAGCGACCACGTTTAGTAGTACACAAACGTAGTCACACAAAGGGCGATGGAAAGAGCTCGGCTCGGAGTTTCTCTGCGTGATCGAATCAGAAATGAGGAGATCCGCAGAAGAACCAAAGTCACCGACAAAGCTTTTCGAGTCGCTAAAATGAAGTGGCAGTGGGCAGGGCACATTCTCGTAGAACCGATGGCCGATGAAAAAGAAGAAGATATCGTCATGTACGTCACCTGGTGGTTCATACGACCCATCCATTTTTGGAGATGGGCCTGTAGTTTATTAGTCCCATCAGCAACCTGGGCCCAGAACAGGCCCAGCCTGACCAATGTTTTATAAAAACATCGATAAAATGATAACTTGCACCCTCAATAATGGGTTCCAAAAACTATCGGTATCACATAGTGTCGTAATTATAATCATTATTATGAATATTACTTTTATTGATATTCAGTTTAGTCTGCGTGATGGTAATTTCAGACCATTACTAGTAAAGACAAATAGAATATTAAAGATAAATAACCTTTATTTAAAATACACTTACGGTGGCAAATCGATATTGAACAGGACTTTTCCACAATCGTCACCTGTCTAGTCTTTTCTTATTTATAAAAGAAAAGAAAGACAGAAAAAATAAGTTTATTTGCAGTAAACATGATGCAAAAGTTTATAAAAACACAAAAAAATAAGAAATGGTTTGGCGCCAATGTAACGACGCTACCCAGTGCAGCAAGCAATCATAAGTGACACCGAACCGGTACAGCAAAAAGTACGACCTACAACTTCTAAGTCGCGGCAGTTACCACTAGGCCACCGCTGGACTCATCCTAGAACACCTCCCAGTTACTGGGTCGTTTACGTTAACGTCAGACAGGCTGCCGTTCCAGGCAATGATATTTAGCTGCATTCGGTTTAGCTAGATGCCGATCTCAATCATCATCAACCTTTTTTATTGTCCCACTGCTGGGCACAGGTCTCTCATACAGAGAAGGATTGAGCGTAAACACCACACTTGCTCATTGCGGGTTGGTGATTTCAGACTTAAAGTCCAGGTTTCCTCAAGATGTTTTCCTTCACCTTGTCATCAGTCATTGGTGTCCAAGATATACTTAGAAAGTACATAGAACTTAGAAAATTTACATTGGTACTTGCCTAACATGGAATCTAACCCGCACACTCGTACTTGAGAGACTGGTGTTTTAAGCACTAGGCCACCACGACTTCCGATCGACTGCCGATCTCAATACAGTTGAAAAAAAAAACTGTGTAGATGGTGTGAGATCCAACCCACTTCTACTGACCTTACCCATGTATTACAAACTGTTAGAAACATTATTACAAGTTCTACACACATCGATTGTGCCACCGTTCCAGTAGTTTTAACTTTTTCCAATACACTGGCTTTTTTTAAACTTTTTTCTTTTACTTCACGGTACAGTATGCCATTTATCAGAGTATGGCAAACCGAGCATACATAAACTTTACCGTGTTGCTAATTAGTTAGCTTTGCACTATGCTTGTTAGATTTTTATTACAAAGTATAGCCTGAGATACCCTGAAACACAGGTTTAAATAAACCTAGTTCGGGTGGTCGCAACATTAGTTTTAGATGTAACTTGATAGATTTATATGCCCCGTGGTTTCACCCGCGTAAGCTTCGAATCGAAAGAGCTCAGTTGATATAACATAAGCGCCTGTTAAAATAATGGGAGCAATATGTACCTCCACGTTTGCTCCCGTTTTCGCAACATTTTTTGTTCGTGCTCTGCTCCTATTGGTCATAGCGGGGTGCTTTATAGTCTATGTCCTTTCTCAGGCTCTAGACTATCCGTGTACCAAATTTCATCCCAATCGGTTCAGTAGTTTTGGCGTGAAAGCCGGGCAGACAAACAAAGATACTTTCGCATTTATAATATTAGTATAGATTAGTCTACAGTAAGTTAGCTTTTACGATTGTTATTATTAAGATTTTTATTACTATACAAACAGACATTTTATACATTCATTGTTGTTGTATGTTTCTTAAAAAAAATCATTTTTCAAACTGTTTATTGTTTTTAGTTAGCGTAACATGACGAAATGGGTACACTGGAACACCACTACGATCCGGACGAAACGTTTCGCCTCGTCTTTTATACTAAAATCAAAGTACTGGAACAATTTGCCTGCGGTTGTGTTTCCGTCTGACTGCAGTTTATGTATCTTCAAGGTTAGAGTGAATAAAAAAATAGTCACACACTCTCCGTGTGTGAGTGTAGTGTATAGTGCTAAATTAAGTGGCAGTGGGCAGGGCACATTACTCCTAGAACCGATGGCCGATGGGGCAGTAAGGTTCTGGAGTGGTCACATAGCGGAAGACGCAGCGTAGGGAGGCCCCCAACAAAGTGGACCGATGACCTGGTGAAGATCGCGGGAAGCCGATGTATGCGGGCAGCACAGGATTGGTTATCGTGGAAAGCCTTGGGGGGGGCCTGTTCAGCAGTGGACATTCATAGGCGGAAGAAGAAGAGTGAATAGGCTCTTAATAAAATAGTGCGCTTTACCATCAACGATTGCATCACTGCTTTTCATCAGGCGGGATCGCGGTCAAACACTAGTTAATTTCTTAGTCTTAAAAAAAAAAACAAGATATTTGTGCCATCGCGAGGAATCTTCAATTAAGTTTTAGGGATTATATTACTGATAAAAATTCCTGGCTCAATGCTGGTCCTGCTCCATAAACGTAGTTAATTAAATGACACTTGAATACCCTGTTTAAGCTGCTGAAGATTGTAAGGCATATTCTTTACATTGTATGAAGTTACGGGACTGACATTCACAGTCGTTTTCAAAAAGTCCCTTAATAAAATAATGTTACAAAAAATATTTTTTATTTTCAAAAGTGTAAAAAAATATTTTATTGGGGGAATGTAACATTTTTAACATTTTTTATCCCAATAAAACATTTTTTATTTTGCAACTTTATTGTAGCGATTGATTTATATATTAGTACTAAAATTCAGCTTTCTAATGCTCACAGTCTCTGAGATTATCCGTGGACAGACAGACAGACATACTCGTACAAACTTGGCGAAACTATAAATTGCGTTCACAATCATCAGCATCAATCATCAGCCTGAGCACATGAAACCCATTGCTGGACATTCCCCCAAGGATTTCCAAAAAGAACAGTTGGACGCGGCCTGCATCCAGCGCTTCCCTGCGATTTTGATCAGATCATCCGACTACCTAGTCGGTGCCCGGTGGGTGTCATAAGAAAGCTCAAGTCGCACAGAGAGTTATGGAGAGGGCTATGCTAGGTGTTTCTCTACGTGATTGAATCAGGAATGAGGAGATTCGTAGAAGAACTAAAGTTGCCGACGTAGCCCAGCGGATTAGCTCTGAGAAGTGGCAGTGGGCGGGACTCATAGCTCCTAGAGCCGATGGCCGATGGGGCAGCAAGGCGCTTGATTGGCGACCATGTACCGGTAAGCTTTCACAATCATCATATCATCATCATCATCCCACCGTTAATCCCAGTCGCATCCGAAGCCTTTTTCAGCTTTGGAGTCTGGGGTCCGCTTTTACCAGTCCAACTGCTGATATGGCTAAACTTCGACATTTTCCGTGAAGCGACTGCCGTCTGACCTCCAAAACCCGAAGGCGACATCGAAGCACTGCAGTCCAATTGTTGGACTTTTTGAGGGCTCCAACAACCCGTAACGACTGCCTCTAGATGATAAGATAAGATAAGATATTTTATTTGCTTAAAACATGGTATACAAGGTGATATAAAAATATTTGATCGAACATGTTTTGCTTAGTACTTAAAGCATGCAGATGTTCGTATGGCAACCGGGACCAACAGCTTAACGTGCTTTCCGAGGCACGACCAGACCAGTGCAAATATTCATATTCATGCATACAAATACTTGCACTGTGCGGGGATCGAACCCGCGCCACCTTGCGCAGCGGCCGCGTCAACTACCGCTACGCCACGGAGGCTGTCTACCGGTAAGCTTTCACAATATCTAGTTCTAACTGTTAGCATGTCCTTGTTCCTTTGTTCTTAACTACTACTGTATCATTGACAGTTCAAAAATCAGTTGTAAAAGGTTAAAGTAATTGAAACAAAGGCTTTAAGTTTGAGTAATACATAGACACGTGGAGATTTTCAATTGATTTGGCGGAGAATTCTCTCTTTTCGATGGAGGATAAGGAGTCCTCAACCCTTTGCCTCATACCAGAATAAAATACGTCAGTATTTTATTCTGGTATGAGGCAACACAAACATGAAGCAATTATTTATAAATGTTATTATTTGTTGTTTGTATTCCTGTGCGTTTCCATAAACAAAATATTTTTCTTTCTTTGTAACTGCAAATAAATAAAAGAAACTATTATAATTTGCAAACTATGATTGCCGTTATACGGCTATTATTTCCGTCTCAGTATTTTTTCTTTTGAAGTTTTATGTCGTTTGATATTCAGCAACTATCTAAATTTTCGTCAGTTAAGAGTTTCAAAACATCACAGTCTCCGTCAAATCAAATCAAATCAAAATTGTTTATTTCAAATTAACCATCCGTTGGTGCTTTTGAATAGTCAGTGTCGGTCAGTCCAAGAAAAGTGAAGCTAAATTGCACGTTCCAAAGCGTAGATCTCTATGGAGAAGAACGTGCAAGAAACTCCATGGACACTCTTTTAAAACCATAGTATGGGTTACATTTCTTCATCTGTTTTCAAAACTGCAGTGAACAGGCTTCTTTTAGGTACATACACCCCATTTTTCTTGATCCACAATAGGTTCTGTACCGATTCCTATACCTCATCATTTACCTTTTGTCGTCCCACTGCTGGTCACAGGTCTCCTCTCATACAGAGAAGGTTTGAGCATAATCACCCCGCTTGCTCAAAGCGTGTTCCTTATACCTACAAAAAAAATTACAATCGTAATGCTGACAAAATTGAAAAATGAAATCGTAAAAAATAAATAGGAATTTAGCAAATCGGTCCAGGCATCTTAGAGTAATCAGTAAAAAAAATAAAAAATTAAGATTCCGACAAATTGAGAACCTCCTCCTTTTTTTAAAGTCGGCTAAAGAACAAAGAATATACAAGAAGTAAAAACAAAGAACCATACCATTATTTTAAAAAATCACGTTTGTGGTATGGAAGCTCCCTTTGAATATTTATTTCATTTTAATTTTATTTTATTATATAACCAAGTATTCCGTGGACATTTCAAGCGTCTATCTATTTCCGTTATTAATATGGAGCAAAAAACGGCAAAAAAGTCACGTTTGTTGTATGGGAGCCCCCCTTAAATATTTTTATTTTTAGTATTTGTTGTTATAACGGCAACAGAAATACATAACTGTCTAACTATTACGGTTCATGAGATACAGCCTGGTGACAGACGGACGGACGGACAGACAAGTCTCATGAATAGGATTCCGTTTTACCTTTTAGGTACGAAACCCTAAAAACGATCACGGTGTCGAATCGGGCACGCTCATACGAATTCAAAATTTTCCCCACCCAAAAAAAGTGCTCAAAGTCGCTAAAGGAATTCAAAAAACAGTTTTTAATATTTGCTTAACAGCAAATATTGAGTAGTTTCAGGAGTTTCTCTGCGTGATCGAATCAGAAATGAGGAGATCCGCAGAAGAACCAAAGTCACCGACATAGCTCTGCGAGTCGCTAAACTTAAGTGGCAGTGGGCAGGGCACATTGCTCGTAGAACCGATGGCCGATGGGGCAGCAAGGTTCTGGAGTGACGGCCACGTACTGGAAGACGCAGCGTAGGGAAACCCCCAACAAGGTGGACCGATGACCTGGTGAAGGTCGCGGGAAGCCGATGGATGCGGGCAGCACAAGACCGGTCATCGTGGAAAGCCTTGGGGGAGGCCTTTGTCCAGCAGTGGACATCTATAGGCTGAGGAAGAAGAAGAAGAAGAAGCAAATATAAGTAACGCCGCTATAACTAGTGGCAACAGAAATACATCCTCTGCTGTCTACCTATCAGGATTCCTGAGATACGCAGCCTGGTGGCAAACACAAAGTGGAATGTTAGTAAAACGGTTCCATTTTTATCCTTTGGATACGAAATCCTAAAGAATCAACAATGGGCAGCTACAATGCCACAACACTAGTAGATAAATAATAGGGATTAAAGTATGAAATTGCCGATTTGTACTCAAAAACTAAGTTATATAATTTTTAACATATTGTTACGGGCTAGGGGTATTAAAATGCCCGTTAAGGGTTACGAAGTTTATTGTATAGTATTAAGTGTCATCATCATCCCAGCGTTAATCCCAGTCGCACCCGCAGTCTTTTCAGCTTTGGAGTCTGGGGTCCGCTTTACCAGTCGAACTGCTGATATGGCTAAACTTCGACATTTTCCGTGAAGCGACTGCCGTCTGACCTCCACAACCCGAAGGCGATATCGAAGCATTGCAGTTAGACCAATTGTTGGACTTTTAAGGGCTCCAACAACCCGTAACGACTGCCACTAGATGTTCGTATGGCAACCGGGACCAACGGCTTAACGTGCTTTCCGAGGCACGACCAGACCAGTGCAAATATTCATATTCATGCATACAAATACTTGCACTGTGCGGGGATCGAACCCGCGCCACCTTGCGCAGCGGCCGCGTCCGCTACCGCTACGCCACGGAGACTGTCAATTGTATAGTATTAAGTGTATTGTAGTTTATTGTATTCATTCGATAGGCTATCCTGCAATGCGTTTTTATTTCGTACCTCTACGATTTCTAGGTCTCAAGATACAGGGCCTAAAAGTTACGTACAGCATGTCACGCAGTATTGGACATTATGCCATCGACATAACGTGCATCCGTAACAATATTCATTTAATCAAAGTAGAGTTATCATTGTTATCTATACATTGCTGCCATCTAACAGGAAGGTCATTTATGCCTTTGAGATAGAATTCTGAGGATCTAGACTGCATGTATTGCCTCCTGGGAAAAAACTATGTACTTGTCACGTAGATATTGTCTACATTTCTGTTTTACTTCTCCTTTCGCAGGTCTGCTGGAAGAATTTTCTCAATAAATAAGTAGCACGTTTGTACTCAGATCTCAATTTTGTCATATCCTTATGTATTTTATTGTGTGTACATAAATAATAAAGTAAATAATTGCCCAAATCACTAAACAAATGGTAGTCCGTTCGAGGAATTTTTGACGAATACGGAGGATGACGAATGGTTTCTAACTGCAGCTCCTGAAGGCTCAAAATGGTTTCTAGTGCTGTAAGAGTTCTCGTGTTGTCATGGAGCAATAATGGTGAAGATCGATTCATGAGACGTGGCCGTTTTACTGCTAATTTTGCTAACATTGTTCGGAGTTCAGTACAATAGACATTTGCTGTTATTGTTTGATCAGATCGGAGAAAACTAGTGTAGTGCTTTCTCTTACTCCTTTTTTTCACCACGGTGAAACTACTAAACAGTTACCATTACCTTTTTGTTGGTAAGTTTTGCTTTAGGACACTGTTGTGGCGTTTGACCTGGGGTCAGCCATTGCATTTTTCTTTTGCGGTATCATAAAGAATCCACGTTTCATCACATGTCACAATTCAATCCAATATTACAAATACAAATATTTTATTGGGACAAAAAATATTTTTTTCAATTTTTGTGTACATTAATAATGCATTACAATAGGTACAATAGGTTTATCCTTGTCTCCTAAACTAGGCTAGGCATGTATCTTAGGGGGCAGTGTCCTGCTATAGGTTATGCTATATACTGTAATTTGGCAGATGTGCCAGTGGACTAGCTAGTTCTTGAATTTTGATCTTGTGTCAAACTTTAACTTTTTTAACTTTTTTAAATATGAGAGTGAGGCGGTAAAGAGTGAAGTTGTATGTAGTAAGAGTGTTTGATAATTATGTTTAGGAAGTGCTTGTGGTGTACAGAATTATTGTGGAGTGAGTGTATGTTTGTTGTGTGAATATTTAGTGCTTAGGTGCAACAAAGTGGATATTTGTGTGAGTTTGTTTGTACCGATTGTTTTGAAATTTTGCAGACATATAGTTAGAAGTCCGGATTTTAATCCGGACTTCTAACTTTATGTCTGCAAAATGTACCCTGTTATTTATAATAGGGTACATTTTATCCCGGAAAACTTTGATGTTCCCGAGGGAAATCTAAAAACGCTATATAACCGAATTCCACGCGGGCGAAGCCGCGGGCGGAAAGCTAGTATTATGTAGGTAAGTTAAAATTGATTCCATTCTGTGAAAGTCCTGTTTAAGCAGCCATTCAATTAATGTACGTTTTAGTTTAAACCTTGGGAGACCGAGAATGTTGAGTTTTTTTTGGACTTTATTATAATTGTACGTACTTATTACCTACGTAGAATTGGTGCCTTGCAAACTTCGTTTTATGTTTAGTGCTGGGAATTTTATGGGTACGTATTTTTATATTCCTTAATTTTTGAACCGATTCAACAAGCCAACACTAGTCTTAACACGTGTTTCTTTCTACAGATCAGTTAAATAATGAGTCACCCATTTAACGTTTTTAACCGACTTCTAGGAAGGGTTATGTTTTTAGCGCGTCATCATCATCATCATCATTCAGCCGAAAGACGTCCACTGCTGGACATAGTCACCCCCAAAGTTCTCTACGACGACCGGTTCTGCGCCTCCCGCATCCAGCGGTTTCCTGCGACCTTCACCAGGTCGTCGGTCCACCTTGTCGGCGGCCTATCTATGCTACGTCTTCCGGTGCATGGTCGCCACTCGAGAACCCGTCGGCCTCATCGGGCATCGGCCCTACGGGCAATGTGTCCAGCCCACTGCCACTTTAGTGTTGCAATTCTTCGGGCTATGTCGGTTACTCTCGTTCTTCTGCGGATCTCCTCATTCCTGATTCGATCGCGCAGTGAAACCCCAGGCATAGCCCTCTCCATTGCCCTTTGAGTGACTTTGAGCCTTCTTATAAGGCCCATTATTAGCGACCCCATCTCAATTCCATAAGTCATTACTGGCAACACACACTGGTCGAAGACTTTTGTCTTGAGAAACTGCGGTATTTCGGACGAGAAAATTTTACGTAGCTTCCCGAAAGCAGCCTAGCCGAGTTGGGTTCGACGATTGACCTCTTTCTCGAAGTTGGACCTTACTAACATCCTTTTAGCGCGTATCTTGTATGTAATATTTTTTATTACCTTGTACAGGGTGGCCCATAAGTCCTTAGTAATGAAAAAAATTAATGAAAATAAAACTATTTACAATATGAATAATATTTTTATTTGTAAATATAGCTAGAAAAACGGGAATTATTTTTTGTAAATTACGTCGTCCAAATGTAATCCGTTACAGTCACGGCACTCTTGCAAACGCCTTCTGAAATTGTCGATGACTGCGCGGCACGTCACTGCTGAAATGCTTGCCATTTCTCTGCGGATGTTTTCTTTTAGGTCATTAATTGACCGCGGGTTAGAGTCGTACACTTTAGCCTTAAGGTAGCCTCACAAAAAAAAAATCCATTGGAGTCAGATCCGGGCTACGTGGTGGCCCAGAATATGAGGGCCAAGTGAGTGGAGACTGAATGCATCTCTTAGCCTGGGGAGTAGACTAATTAATTCTATCTTTTCTTGGTATACATTGTTTCACATGATAAGAAACTAACTTCAAATATGTAGCTTGAACCTTAATCAGATTATGATTTTTAAAAGGTATCATAGGAGTTTTCTTTTGTTTCTTCTCCATGAGATCTTCCTTTTCACAATTCTTTCACTTTTCTTGGATAATATTCAAAAGTACCAACTGTTAATTTGAAATCAACAATTTTGAATATGTTTCAGACAGTAAGTATTAATCGTCACTTTCAAATCATTGTAACGTTATGGACCGTTGCACTGGAGACACTTACAGTTGTTTAATCAGTTTTCACGAATAGATTGTGCCACTGTGTCGATGTTTTGTTCCGTACGTGATGTCCTTGGGCGACCCAACCGAGGTTTATCTAACGTCGAACCGGTCTCCTCGAACTTAGCAACCCAATTCTTAATCGTTTGGAGAGCTGGGGTGTCATCAAAGTTGTGTAAACCTTTGTGTTCTCTAAATTTACGCTTCGCAACGGTTGCCGAATTGTTGTTTTGATAAAACTCGCGCACACAAAACGCACTGTCCGCTCCGGTGAAACGCTCCATCGCGACTAAATTCCTAGAAACCGAAGTTACTGCCCCCGCTTCCCCTGCACCGCTCACGCGCGCCGTTTTCGTTTAATTCAAATTTTGCTTTTCTAAGGACTTTTGGGCAACTCTGTATCTCCAGAACCGCTAAATGGATTTTCATATTTGAGACATCGTTAGATTTGTCTTA